>JAJAGP010005133.1:0-37303 GCA_025084515.1 Ancistrus triradiatus
ACACACACACACACACACACACACACACACACACACACACACACACACACACACACTCACGTTCACTGAAACATGCTCAGGGTTATACAGGAAAGAAGGCCTTTATATTAAGATTCACTGTTGCTTCCTGTATGTTGAGAATACTGCGGCATAGGCACACATCCCCTCCCCCTTTAGACTTGGCATGGCTCCAAGCATGCATTAAGCCAGGGTTCCTTTCAGTATTTGATTGAATACTGTAGAAATAAATACTGTACGTACACAGGGTGCAGGTCTTTGTTAACGTGTCTTATAGCCTTTTGCAGCTGTTATATGTCTTTGCCATGTATGAGTTATCCGTTTCCTTTCCGGTAGCTCCTTCAGCTCAACCCTTTTCATTTGATCCCAGCACCATTTACCGCTTTTATCAGAGCTATTATTAGTGCTTACCAGCCATATTCCCAGTGAGCATACTTCCTGGTCTCCTATGCCCTGTGACCTCCTACATTGGTGTCAGTAGTGGTATCAATCATCATGGTGAATGAGGGAGTTGGAGGATCTCTGGACGAGATTGATCTGGCAACAGTGGTGACCAGTACTCAAGCAGCGCTGAAGCAACAGTGGTGTAAATGCTTTTCTGGATGGAGCCACTCAGACCGGACTACATAATGCCGATATGCATATTTTCACGCTATTTTATTTGAACTATCACTATAAGACTTATTTAATTGGATAAATTTGTTTAATTCTTACATTTATCATCTAGGCCACCCAAGGAGGTTGGGTCTCTTTTTGAGGTTCCTCCCAAGGTTTCTTCCTCATAACGTTTAGGAAGTTTTTCTTTGCCACTGTTGCCCTAGGCTTGCTCAGTTTGGGATTGGACGTAGATGTTAGAAGATAATCTAAAACTGTAAAGTTGCTTTGAAACAATGCTCCATTGTAAAAAGCGCTATATAAATAAATCTGTTGACTTGACTTGCAAGGTGAGGTGTTTGCCACCATCCATGCTGGAGGGTGCTGGGTGGCCTAGCAGTTAAAGTACTGGACTTCTGACCCAAAGATCCAAGGTTCAAATCCCACCTCAGCCAAGCTGCCACTGTTGAGTCATTGAGAAAAGCCCTTAATCCACAATTGCTTGGATTGTAAAACTGTATTTTGTAAGTCGCTCTGAATAAGGGTGTCTGCTAAATGACTTTAATGTAAATCTAAATGTTAAACTTACACCGGCATCATGTGAGGTTTCTCATTCATGTCATTAGCGGGGAAGATCGATGTAATTGAGTGGTGATCCACACTGGCTAATGTCAAACAACTCCTCAGTTTCCTGGGTCTGGCATCCTACTAGTTAGAGTGACCAGATATTCGAGAATAAAATACATGATGCGGTGTGTACAACGTTGTAGTGTTGAAGCGGAAGAGGAAACTTTGCTCATGCCGTTCTTCATTAAACACCCAACACAACACAGCCACGTTACCAGCCCTAATCATGTCTCTTTATCTGTCAATATTTGGATTTGAGCTCTGAGTATTGGCCCAAGCCCCGCCCACTCATTCACCACACAAACACCAAGACAGTAACTTGCTGCATCCACGTACAATGGGGAAAAAAAGTATTTAGTCAGCCACTGATTGTGCAAGTTCTCCTACTTAGAGAGATGAGAGAGGTCTGTAATGTTCATCGTTGCTACACTTCAACTATGAGAGACAAAATGAGAAAAAAAGGAAGACATACAAGACCATTGATAATCTCCTTCGATCTGGGGCTCCACGCGAGATCTCATGCCGTGGGGTCAAAATGATCATGAGAACGGCTCACTGTACGTTATCACAGATACACAGCTTGGCATACACTATATACAAACTGCACACTTACCTTTTTTTGGCTTCTTTGTGTTTTTCTGTTTGAATATGTTGATTAATATTGTTTCGATTTCCGTGAGAAATGAAGCTTAGCTCCACATGTCTGGCAAATCACTAACAGCTCATGTTTTTTCTGAAATTTATTTACCTTTTAAAGCTGGTAATTAAACGTACTTGTTCGTTTATCCATCTCAGCAGTACTTCAGCCATATTGAGTGAGGGCATTAAGTCACGATGGTGAAGGATGGCTGATGAGTGGTTGAATTATCTTCATTTACAAAATCAACAGATGATGGTTAGTCGTGTACAGTAACATTAAATAATTGGTGTGTTCCTTTTGAATAAACGCAAGCGTTTTGGGCAATGATTCTCTGCTAATGTTCATTTCAGTATAACTTTGTCATGTTATTTCACATAGTGGTGCTTGAAAGTTTGTGAACCCTTTAGAATTTCTATATTTCTACAGAAATATGACCTAAAACATCATCAGATTTTCACACAAGTCCTAAAAGTAGATAAAGAGAACCCAGTTAAACAAATGATACAAAAATATTATACTTGTTCATTTATTTATGGAGGAAAAGGATCCAATATTACAATATTAGTGAGTGGAAAAAGTATTGAAACCTCTAGGATTAGCCAGTGAAATTGAAGGTGAAAATGAGAGTCAGATGTTTTAATCAAGGATGACAATCAGGTGTGAGGGGGTACCCTGTTTTATTTAAAGAACAGGGCTCTATCAAAGTCTGCTCTTCACAATACATTTGTGGAAGTGTATCATGGCACGAACAAAGGAGATTTCTGAGGACCTCAAAAAAGAGTTGTTGATGCTCATCAGGCTGGAAAAGGTTACAAAACCATCTCTAAAGAGTTTGGACTCCACCAATCCACAGTCAGACAGATTGTGTATAAATGGAGGAAATTCAAGACCATTGTTACCCTTCCCAGGAGTGGTCGACCAACAAAGATCATTCCAAGAGCAAGGTGTATAATAGTTAGCGAGGTCACAAAGAACCCCAGAGTAGCTTCTAAGCAAATGAAGGCCTCTCTCACATTGACAGTGTTAATGTTCATGAGTCCACCATCATAAGAACACTGAACAACAATGGTGTGCATAACAGGGTTGCAAAAAGAAATCCACTGCTCTCCAAAAAGAAGATCATTGCTGCTTGTCTGCAGTTTCCTAAAGATCATGTGGACAAACCAGAAGGCTATTGGAAGAATGTTTGTGGACAGATGAGACCAAAACAGAACTTTTTGGTTTGAAAGAAAAGCGTTATGTTTGGAGAAAGGAAAACACTGCATTCCATCATAAGAACCGTATCCATCTGTGAAACATGGTGGTGGTAGTATCATGGTTTGGGCTTGTTTTGCTGCATCTGGGCCAGGACGGCTTGCCATCATTGATGAAACAATGAATGTTGAATGATTATCAGCAGAGAATTCTAAAGGAAAATGTCAGGGACATCTGTCCATGAACTGAATCTCAAGAGAAGGTGGGTCATTGCAGCAAGACAACGACCCATAGCACACAAGTCGTTCTACCAAAGAAATGGCTTAAAGAAGAATAAAGAATAAAGTTCATGGTGTGGAATGGCCAAGTCAAAGTCCTGACCTTAATCCAATGGAAATGTTTGTGGAAGGAACCTGAAGCGAGCAGCTAATAATGAAGAAACCCACCAACATCCCAGAGCTGAAGCTGTTCTGTATGAAATTAAAAAGCAGATTTTTGGAACGAGTACCTTTGGAGCTCTAACCTGAACCTCAGTAACAAAAGGGACCCCCTTTCTCATAAAAGCAGCCAGGTCAGGACTCAGGCCAGGGTGTCTGAAACTATGAACTGCAAAATGAAAGTTTCTTGGAAGTAATTTACACTACAGAACCTTTCCACATTTCCAAAATGGGCCAGAGTTTGAATGCCTTGTCTTTAGATGGTCATTTGTTTCCAACCAGGTTACACAAACACGTAAGGATTTAAACAGGTCCTGAGCTAATCTGAATGGGAGCAACCACATTCTTGCTTTGTTTTGCAGCAGCAACCAAAAAGCACATTCTACTGTACTCAGTCAGAACTAACAAAAACATACAACCTTCAGCTTGGTTAGGTGTACAGTAATTTTTGCACCTGGCAAAATTATGGGATCACCACACTTGGAAGATGTTCACCCAGCTTTTTTAATTTGTAGCAAATAAACAAATCACAGATAAGACACCAAACCCTTTGTGATCAATAGCTGAACAGTATCATTTCTGGAAGCAAATCTCAAGCAAACCAAATTCAATTATTTTAATTAAAGGCATTTTTTTTCACATCAAGTAATGAAAAAATTCTGGAGTCATCAACAAAAAAAATCACAATCAGTGCTGTTGCTTTGTTGCTAATGGACTCAGTGGAGAAACAAACAGCTTTATTGCATTAGCTCGAGCTAAAACAATGGCGGACAATGCACATTGGAAATTCAATGCGTGAAAAGAGGTGGACTCTTTTTAGTCATTAGCAGTCATCAGGCAAATTTTGAATGCAATTGGTTGCACTCAGAGAAAAGGGGGCTGAATACTTTTGCACACCGCACTTTTCAGCTTTTATTTCAAAATATGTTTTAAATCATTTATAATATTCTAACCCCCTTCACAATTGTATGTCACTTTGTATTGGTCTTTCACATTAAATTCCAATGAAATATATTTATGTTTGTGGTTGTAATGTGACAAAATATAGAAAAGTCCAAGGGGTATGAATACTTTTGCAAGCCACTGTAACTTTGCTCCCCCTCTGCTACAGCTTAGAGATTTGTGAGATTGTTTTGCTTAACAGTTTAGAGATAGTGAGATTGTTTTGCTTAACTTACTGACTATTCTGCACATCTTAGACAAGATCATGTCCGTTCTCATCCTTTGAGATAAGATATCATTTTGATGGACAGGCAGCTCCTAGATAACCCAAAGGAAACTGTTCTTCATAGGCTGGAAAACATACTCTCCTGACTACCAATTCCCAAGCAAAGTGTACTTCCAGTCAAAGTGTAAGGCCCTGGGAGTCAAAACATCCACATATGGTTTGGCTTTAGTCCCACTATCGTCACATGACAGAGACACGCAAAATAATACAGTAAGACACATACTGTACATTATAATGAAAAGTTAAATAAAAAGTTAATCATGGTTACAAACTGATACGATTATGGATGAATATTTACTGATTAGCACAATAATAGAAATGAAATCACCAAACCTATATTGTACTGATGGACCAAGAAAAGTATCCATAACTGCTATCTATACCTGTGCATTGACTGATGAGGTATTGACTGCCCTAACCCCTAGTCCTTTACATGACATGTAACCCCATTTCATAAAAGTGTGAGGAACGTTGATTGGTTTCTTCAGGCAGTCATCTTCATGTGTTTCATTACAACGGCTAAAGTTCCAGCATCATCTCCTTGATGATTCCAGACTTAAATATCAGTTTTATCCAATCATCCACACTTTGTTATTGCTTCTTTTTAGTCCACTCTAACTTTGTTTTTCTGCCATTTAGGTGTTAGTGTTTGTGTTCGTTTTCCTTTTCCATTTCCATTACATTTACAGCATTTAGCAGACAAGAGCGACTTACAATTGGTACAATCAAGCAATTGTGGGTTAAGGGCCTTGCTCAAGGACAGAGGACCCATTTGAACCCTGGACCTTCTGGTCCATAGTCCAATACCTTACCCGCTAGGGTAAGGCAGTCCCCAATAAGCTCAGATGTATGCATTTACATTTACAGCATTTTAGCAGACGCCCTTATCAGGGGACTTACAATTATTACAATCTGAGCAATTGTGGGTTAAGGGCCTTGCTCAAGGACCCAACAGTGGCAGCTTGGCAGAGGTGGGATTTGAACCCTGGACCTTCAGGTCCACAGTCTAGTACCTTAACCGCTAGGCTACCACAGTCCCACATTTCATGAAGCCAGTATTTTACAGTTCATTCACCGCCTTTGACTCCTGTTTCCACCCATTTGTATTGTTGTGTGCTTTTTATTTTCTATTGCTCTGAGTTTTCTATCCTGATGTCTCTAATTTTACTTGATCTACCGATATGCTTTTCTTTATTTCAGTGTTTATACTTTCATCAAATTTGACCTGGAATAACAATCTTTTGCCACACTCTATGTTGGATTTCCTTCTTGAAGGAGTTGTGTAATCCGTGCTGTTTTTTCAGCTGACAACTCACATGTTCAGGTCATGTTTTCTCTCAATTAGCCATGTTCAACTGCTCGTTAAGGTTTGCAAGTAGTCCTTTTAACTGCAGATTGATTTGCATTTTTGGACTTGAGCCAGAAGTTGTTTTAGGAAAGCCAATTACCAGGTCATTTCATAATGTTTTTCTCAATGTTGTGCGATTCCATCATTTTTTCCTCCACTTCATTTGGGTTCATTAAGTTAATTGAATTGAATTTGTTTGACGTATGCTTCATGAAGCCATAATGTCCAGCTGTTAGACACAGATTCTGTGTGTTGTTTTTGCTACGAAGTGATAAAGGTGGGTGAACATCCTCTAAGTCTTATGATTCCATCATCTAATCAGGGTAGTGTACAAATTGATTTTCATTCATCATTTATGATTTGACAACATTTCGTAGTCTATTAGATTTATTTAAATACAGACTGCTGTTCCATTGAATTTTGAAATATAGATCCTACCAGGATTGCTAGATGCAGTATGTGGTCACCTGGTTTTCACAGCAGGGAGAATGTGAGCCAGGGTGTGGAAAGATAGGAGGTGCCACATTCAACCTCAAAGCCCAAGCATAATCAAATCTGAGGTGTTTTTGGGTTTGCATGTAAAGTGCAAAGCAATCCATGATTCAGAATACAGCATAAAAAAATATATATATATATTTCTGAAGGGTGCTGATGTAGATGCACATTCATATTCAACAAGGCCCATTCCTTACAAGACAAGTTCGGAAAATTCCACCGCGTGAGACATGAGAGGTTTGCAAGGTCTAAGAAATTATATTCTATACAACTAAAAGCCCAGCCACCTTCCTCTCCCTACTAGTGCTATTGATTCCTTTACTAAATAAAACACGGATCTCCTGTTGCTGGTGGCATTACAGCGGCTACTTCTGCTGTTTCCCTGTAATATAAACCTAATGAAACATGAACTGTATCTACTGTGTCTGTTCAGACTCATTTGGTAGGATGTCAGGATAGTGTTATGGTTAGGGTTAAGTTGTAGGGTTGCCAAATAGCCCATATGAGTATTTATCTAAACGTAAGCTCACCAGACAAAGAATGAGTCACCTGTGACTGAAACGTACCAATTTGGCCTGGACTGGACAAGTGTCTGGATGTAGGCGACACCAATGTCTAGCCACTCTTGCATCAAATTATTGCGCGGTTTATTTTCAAGAGGGTTCACACCTGGGAATTCTGCAGGCCAGTCCAGATGTGTGACTGCTCCTGAATGATCATCATGCCAATCAGTCACATTTAGAGTCCTGGAAACGTGACCAATGTCAGCTTGAAATACAGGGATAGGAATGTTATGATGCAAGATAATGAGCCCCAGAACATCACAGAACCTCCTCCAGCTTGATGCACATCGTCCTCATTGCAGACTTTCTGAGTTTTTGGATGAACACGACGCCTAAAATCCTTCGCATCCAGACAGAAACCAGATTCATCTGATAACCAGATAACCCTTTTCCAGTCATGAACAGTCCCATTTTTGTATCTTTTCGCCCACTGTAACCAGATAACTTTGTGAGCAGAAGTGAGCAAAGTCCTCTTGTGCATCACTCTGCTCCATATGTCCATGGTATGCACGTCCATGAGGAGTGTTCTTTCAGAAACTGGTTGTGAAGGACCTGTTTTGTCTTCTAGAAGTAATTCTTGCCTGGAAGCGAAGGGATTTTTATTCACTTCCGGCTTTCAGACACTATTCTGATGAGAATTTTCCTGTAGACTGGGATTTTTGTCACTGCTCGAAGACCCGTATGACTGTACTCTTCAAAACATCTTCAAATTCTCTACTTCCTTCACACTACGGCCTTTCACATGCCCAAATCCAATCACTCATTTTTACCGATCATTAGCATCTGCTTTGTGACCCATTTTCTAGAAATAGAATGAGACATTCACTGCACTGTACCACCTCTTCTCAATCCTTTAATCCCATGGCACACCCTGCAGGTATTTATAGCCCCATCATACTCGTGCACTGTCATCTGCTGGGGAGCCTAGTACAGTATTAGCTGGGTTTAATATTGTTTTACTTAGACAGTGGATTATGGTGAAGGTTAGGATTAGGGTTTGGGGTTAGGATTATGGTTAAGACTAGCCTGTGCCACTGTGTTTCTCTGCTAAATAAATCTTATTAAACTCTAATTATATCAACTGTGTTTTTCATTTTCTGGTTCCAGGTTAGAATTATGGATTCTTGTTAGTGCTGGAGTTAGAGTTAGAGTTAGATTTAGTGTTTGAGATTAGAAGTTAGGGTTATTGTTAAGGTTAGGGTTACATGTATGGTTATGTTTCAGGGTCAAGGTTTTGAAGGGCAGCGCAGTGGTTAAGTGCTGTTGCCTCACAGCTCCAGAGATCCTGGTTCGAGTTCTGACCCGGACGCTGCCTCTGTAGGATTTGCATGTTCTCCATGAGTCTTTATGGATTTTCAGACATGAACACAACCTATGCAGGAAACAAAGTTAAATTTCCATAATTTTCTCATGCATTTCTTGATAAACTGGAGATCCTCTACCCATCCAAGAAGCCTTTTGTGGATGCTGCTTTTGCACCAAAATATTGATTACAATCACCTGTTGACATCACATGTTGGAAAACACAGAATTATTAAATTTTTCCCTCATTACTAGACCTAAATTGCCCTGTCCCAACATTTTTTTTGAAATTCAGGAATGGAATGGAGTATCACTTTCAATTTAAAAGTGAAAGATGTATGAATTACTGCAGTTTTTTCTTGTTTGTTGGTTTGCTTTTTGTTTTTGGGGGATTGTTTTTTGTTTTGTTTTGTTTTATTGATGGTGGTGCTAGGGATGTGGTTATGTGGGTTTTTTTTTAAATTATTTTATTGTTTGCTTGTTTTTCGTACATAGTTTTTATACATGGTTGTACCTTGAGGGGACATTTTGCTAGCCACCACAAGAAAATAGCTTTTTTAAATTTTTTTACAAAAAGTGCAACTTTCTTCTGAAAACAAAAAAACAAGAGTCAAAAGATTTAGGTTACTGAAGTTAAGTTTAGGGTTAGGTTTCGGTGTTGGTGTGGTATTAATTAGCTACAGTATAATGTTATGGCAGTATAAAGTGCCCTCAATGATAGAAGGACAAACTTGTGTATATGCTCATGGACATCCCCCTCTATCCCTTTACATTCACTGAGAGCCACCAATTACAACAACTTCCCACACACCTGCTGGGAAGGCCATTGATGAACCCTGAACTCATTGTCATGCTCATGAGCCCAGTTCAAGACGACTAATGTTTTGTGACATGGTGCATTATCCTGCTGAAAGTATCCATTAGAAGATGGGGAAACTGTGTCCGTGAAGGGGTCAGCAACAATACTCAATTAGGCCGTAACATTCAAGTGATGACTGATTGATTGATATTTAAGGGCCCAAAGAAAACATTCTCCTCACCATTAGTCTGGACTGATGACGCAAGGCAGGTTGGGTCCATGGATTCATGTTGTTGGCACCAAATTCTCACCCAACCATCTGTGTGCCTCAACAGAAATCAATATTCATCAGACCAGGCTACATTTGTCCTGTCTTCAACTGTCCAGTTTTGGTGAGCTTGTGCCCACTGCAGTCTCAGCTTTCTGTTTGGAGTAATGGACATACGCAAATATTTAAAAGAAAGTCAGCCACGCTGCAGAGTAATATCCACTTTAGTGTTCAATATTTTCACCTATGTAGTGTTTAACATGCTTTTTTTATACAATAAAAAATCTGAATTCTGTGTGCCACAACGAGTAGTCTTGAAACGCCCTGACTCGAAGTAAGTCGCTACTTCAACAAGCTTGTTTTAATGGTTGTGTCATTGTCTACCACTAGGTGGAAGCATTTACCACTTAGACAGTAAGGCTCCGGCTGTCGGGTCTGTGTTCGGGTAGTTGAGAATCAAAGCTTGAATATAAATTAAAGACTCATTTTCAAAAGAAGTGATCGCTGCATAATCGGTTGATATTTATTTATATATGTTTGTGGGGAGTAGTTCTTATGTATTCTGATTCTATATTTTATTTAACAAGGTAATCGTGATGCTATAGGAGTGTATAGCCCCTTTTTAGATAGATAGATAGATAGATAGATAGATAGAGTCTTAGAGACGTCTCTCTTCATTGATCATTATATCTTTATTTATTTTTCATTTATGGTTTGTCCCTCTTTATCGTTTACTTTTCATACAGTTTCATTAGTAATAGGCTATTTGTAAACCATGTGATGGCTTTCACATTGTTTCACCTGCCTAAATAGTCGGATGTTCTTCTTTCACAAGTCAATCCAAAATCATGTTAAAATATACAGTTTCTGTTAAAAACTCTCTTTGTTCTCATTGAGTGCTCAGGACCCCTAAAGCTCAGATGAATCGCCCATGCATGGTGCTCAATTGGCACGGTGACGATTCGCAATCTGGCCTGCAGATCATCCCCTGGCACTGCAACAGAGAGCCCTCCCGAGAGCTTACAATGGACTGTTGTCCCATCTTGGGGCATGCTCATGCCTGCACAGTGTGTTTTCGAGGGAGCTGGGTTAAAAGGTGTAAAAAAAACTATGATGGCGCTCAGATGTCACAGTGGTAATTAGCTAGCCCACTATACAGTGACCCAGGTTCAAATCCGAACAGTGCAGGAGATCATCCACTGGTGCTACAGCAGTAACCTGCAAAGTATGTTTGATAAACGGAGTAAAAATACTGGTGGCACAGTGGTTAAGGTACTGGACTATAGACGAGAAGGTTCAGAAAAGAGGTTGTGAAAAGCCCTTAACCAGAATTGGTTGCATCAGGGGCATCCCTAGAGACTTTCACACAAGGAAATATGAAAATTCAAAGTCCATTACCAGCCAGAGGACAAAAGGGCTATTGGTAAAACCCCAACAAAAAATAAAGTGAAAGTGACAATACCAGCCAAATTGGCTTTTTAAATCAAAACACAAAAAATAGAAACAGGTTGAATAATCATAATATTCCAACAATCATATAATGAGATCTTGGATGTATTGACTGGATTTGAGATATGCATATTATCTATATAATGCATATTTAGATTGGGTAGGCTAGAGAACATCTTGGGGGTGGCTATAGCCCCCCTAAAACAGGTCTAACGATGCCCGTGGGTAGCACTGTACATTGTAAGACTGTATCAGTTGAAAGTCGCTCTGGATGAGAGCATCTGTTTTCAGATTTCCTCTAGTGTTATGGGAATTCTGCAGAATTATTTTAGAAAGTTTGACTTCGTGGTGCAGTGACAAAGCAAAGTGCAGCCCCTCCAAAAATGAGGGACGCTTTGTCCTCTACAGAATACAGTATGTATGAACTATTAAGTAACGTTTTGCATTAATGCAAATATTATAAAGTTAATACGTAGTTGTTCAATGATGAGTGATAAGCTACAAAACTAATATCCATTTTTTCCCATTAAATCCATTAAAGAAACCACTTCAGGTAAAAATGCATTCATTTCCATACTAATGAAGCCATCTGTTTACTGAGGTGAATGGTTCAGACATTTTTTAGATATTTTCCTCGACCCATAAAATAATATCAAACCTCCCCCACTGGCCTTGAAACAGAGTGGGTGGGAGAAGAGGCGGCCAGCAGCTGTGTTTTTCCACAGCACCTGAAGCAACACACACACACACACACACACACACACACACACACACACGTTTGTTGTTTCTTTCTATCATCGTGGGGATTTTCCACTTAAATTAACTCTTAGTCATTTACCAGACGCCCTTATCCAGAGTGACTTCCAACTGATACAATCTTACAATCCAAGCAGTTGTGGTTTAAGGTCAATGCTCAAAGGTCCAACAGTGGCAGCTGGGCAGTGCTGGGGCGTTTGATGCCTAACCTTCGGGTCCACAGTAGAGCACCTTAAGCACTGTACCACCACAGTCCCACCAAGACCTCCTGAAATAATATTAATGCTGGAAATTGAGATGCTGCGTAGATGGTAGCGTTCCACCCGTTCTACTCATTCTGTGTCATTTGCAAGCAGTTTTCTTGTGAAAATACTCTTTAAATTTCAATTACATTAACATAAAAACATTATGTAACTCTGACAATGTACCATCAACGTCCATTTCAGTCAATGGCCTGTTTCACAGAGTGTAACAGATTGTAGGATAGAACTACACTTAAAGGTGTTTCTGGGTAAAATGTATACACCTGGCAACCCTGGCTCTGACACGCAACTAAATACAGTACCTTACACTCATAGGGTTACAGTATAAGACAAAAAATGTTTTCAAATAAGACAAAAATCATTATACAGTACTCAGCACATTGCTTAAACTTGTATGAGTCGAGCCCCACGACTCGTTTCAGCCAATCACGATTCAGTGATTCAGATTCATAATAGCTGGTTCTCAGTGCAGATCCTCGCTGTGTTTACCTTTGCAGTGCTGTTTTCTTAGTGCTCATAAGTGCTAATAAAGGGCGATAAATATGCATAAATATGTCAGGTTTATTCCATGCAGCGGAAAGTGTAAGTCAGCCAGAGGCGCTCAGACTTTTGCACGACACTGTACACACCAACCCACATCATTTTCACACTTAAACAAAGGCTGAGTGTGATGTCAGGAGGTCACAGATAGGACTCCTGACCTATAATCAGCTCTCAGCAGGGGTCAAGCACCTCTGACCTTCCCCAAACCCCCTAGCCTCGGAGCCTGAGAAACGAGACACTCCCTCCGACCCTCTGGTGTGCTCTGTCTCTCCAAGACACACAAGTTTCCCAACATGTGTTTGTTCATTTCATTCCGTCCTCCCTACTATTCGCATTCTTTCTTAATGGGAGCGAGAGTTTGCCATTTCAGCTCTCCGCATTATCATTTACGTCCACTATTTATTAATATACACATAAATCACTGGTGCTATAAAAAAGGCGTTAAGCCAGTGAGACAAAGAAAGAGTTTCATGTGGTGAAAAGATCGTTAGTTTTCCGTTTTATCGCTCGTCTGAATGTATCGTGCAGCGTTTGCTATATCAAAGACCTCTGTGACTGTGTTCCACATTATTCCCAGTCCAAACGTGCCTTCAGATTGCTTTCCTTAATGACTACCAGATGATTTCAATGCTAAAATTCCTCTGTGACTCAGCTCAGGGATCCAGCAAGCCTTTTTAGGAATCAGCGCTTCCACTGGCTTAAAGAACAGGTTCTGAAATCCAGCGGATCATTCAGAGAGGCGCCAAAAACAAAACATTTGCGCATACCAAATAGGATGGGTTCTTTTTCCTAATATGTTTTTCAAAACACTGCCAAAAAATAAAGCAAGAAGGAGTTGTTAGAAATATGTGTGAATGTAATGATGATATATGTAAGTGATTACAATATTAGAGCGAAAGGATAAGTTTATTGGGGAAAACTGTACAATTGAAAGGAGGCTCTAGTTACCCTGTTAGGCCGCCTCTACACGAAGGGACCTGATTGAATGACCTGCAGAGAGCTGGGACCAAAGTAACAAAGGCTACCATCAGTAACACACTACGCCGAGAGGGACTCAGATCCTGCAGTGCCAGGCGTGCCCCCCTGCTTAAGCCAGTACATGTCCAGGCCCGTCTGAAGTTTGCCAGAGAGCATATGGATGATCCAGAAGAGGAATGGGAGAATACCATGTGGTCAAGTGAAACCAAAACAGAACTTTGGGTAATAACTCAACTTCTGCAAAGGGGACAGGACGACTGATCCGTGTTCAGGGAAGAATGAACGGGGCCATGTATCGTGAGATTTTAAGCCAAAACCTCCTTCCATCAGTGAGAGCATTGAAGATGGAACGTGGCTGGGTCTTCCAGCATGACAATGATCCCAAACACACCGCTCGGCCAACGAAGGAGTGGCTCTGTAGAAAGCATTTCAAGGTCCTGGAGTGACCTAGCCAGTCTCCAGACCTCAACCCCATAGAAAATTTGTGGAGGGAGTTGAAAGTCCGTGTTGCCCCAAAACATCACTGCTCTAGGAGAGATCTGCAGGGAGGAATGGCCAAAATAACCAGCTACAGTGTGTGTGCCAAGTGGGATGGTGAACGAGACTTACAGGAAAACGTTTTGACCTTGCCAACAAAGGTTATGGTATATGGTATGGAGTTGAACCAAATTTTATTGACCAATACTATATGTTCCACCATAATTTACAATTAAATTTATTTTAAAATCTTACAAATGTGAATTTTCTGGATGTTTCTGGATGTTTTTTTCTCATGTTATCTCTCATAGTTGAAGTGTACCTATATATATATGGAACAGTTTAAGCTTCAGATGTTTCATAGATCCATTCGTTCTACCCATTGTACGTATCATTTGCAAGCAGTTTTCTTGTGAAAATGTGAAAATACTCTTTATATTTAAATTACAGTAACATAAAAAGATTGTGACTATGGTAATGTCCGGTCAACAACCATTTCAGTCAATGTTTCACAGAACGTAACGTAACGCAGTCATTAAACGATGCATACCTGTAACAGATTACTGGACAGAACCACACCTACAGGGTCTTTCTGGGTAAAATGTACACACCTGGCAACCCTAGCTCTGCATTAGTGTTACAGTACATGATAAAAACCTTTTTTAAAATAAGACAGAAATCATTATAATAGACAAAATCATACCTCTAGTGTAGATGGCAATACTTTTACCAATCACGCACTCTTTCTAGTGAAAAAGTTTCTTGACCACACGACGTGCCTTGAGCCAGCTAATCTAGGCTGGAGAATTTTAGATTCAGGCACGTACAGAAGGCAAACGTCGATGTAGTTCGTAGAGCGGGTCGTGATTGTGTGTGTGAAAAGAGAAATGGCTGTGTGTTGGAACTGAAAACTACATTGAGGTTTTCGCTTTCTTAAGTATCAGTTTTGGACAAAGAACGCCGCAAAAACGCATATTTTATCTCCGAGAGCTGGCAGCCGTTAGCAGCGAGTGCTTTGTTTTGAGGTTAACGGAACATAATCGCTGACAGCCAGCTGGGGCGGAGGATCCATCATTTAGCTTGTCAGACCTCCTAGAGGGCTACGTATTAGGAAAACAAAACAAAGAGAGAGAGAGAGGACTCCCAGAGAGATCCATGAGAGAGAGAGGAGATGGAGAAGAGAGAGGAGAGAACCGTCCATATAATCAAACCTCCATGAAAAACATGTACGGTATATAAATTATTATAGGCAGCATTACAGTACATACATGAGCCAAAACATTATAACCACCTGCTTATTATCATGTTCAGGGTAGGTGTTATGTGTCAAATCGAACATCCACCTCAATGCGCGGACCCAGGGTTTCCCAGCAGAACACTGCCCTGACCGTGTGACACTCCCACCCAAACTTGGCTTCTTCCGAACAGGGATCAGGTACAAAACCATGCACAACCTGTCGCGAGACTCCACATGATGTTGTGTAAAACAAACAAGTCTAATCAAACCAGACACCTTCTAGATGCAGTCTCACTGGTCTGCGGACTAGGCAACCCCATAATCAGCAGCAGTGTTGGGGTATTTTATTTCAAAAAAGTAATCCATTACTGATTACTCATTACTTAACAAAAAAGGAATGGGATTACTTTACTCATTACTTCTTGGAAAATGTCATCTCATTACAAGTTACTTGACTTTTAACTCATACAAATATATCCGGAATCAAATCTACAAAAAAATATTCATTCACTTCATTCATTCACTTTCTTATCCGCTTGATCCTGGAGAGGGCCGTGTGAAAGCCGGTGCCTAGGACCGGCAGCACAGGACGCAAGTCAAGACATGCACACACTCACACACTAGGGGCACTTTTAGAGACACCAATTAACCTAACACGCATGTCTTTTGACTGTGGGAGGAAACCGGAGTACTCAGAGTAAACCCATGCAGACATGGGGAGGACATGCAGACTCCACACAGAAAGGACCCTGGGATTGAACCCAGGACCTTCTCTCTGTGAGGCGACGGTGCTACCCACTGAGCCACCCCGAACAAATCCGAAAAAAGTACAAAAATGACAGACAGTATTTCTTTCCATAGGTTATTTAGGAACAAAATGTAGCAGTAGCAGCAATATTGTATAACATGTATACAACAACATCCTAGACTTGATGTTGTATTTGATTTTTGGGAAACCTTGCGTTGGCGTTCGAGTCCCTGTAATTAGCAAAGGAGGGTTTGGTTTTGTGGGTTTTAGTAGTAAACCTATAGTCATGTTGACTTAACACACCATAACAGATAACTTGATTGTGTGTGAATAACTGAACATTATTCAAGACCATCAACAAGAAAATCTCATTTTGTCTGGGACAATAGATAACATGGTGATCTTCATCTGGGTAGTGATTCAGTGGCGGTGGTATAACTAACACAGATAGTACAGAAAGTATAAAACAAACCAGGGTTTTTAGGGTCTGAGGAGATTAGGGACTTGGCCCAGACACATGCATAGGGGTCCAGGAAAGATTAATACTCAATATTGATCATTTTTATATAGCGACCGTCTGGGATTCTTTTCATACTGCACTATACACAGTCTGTTTAGTATTTGTAGCAAAACACTACAACATTCAGTATAAGTCAAGTACTGTAAAATTTGATACAGATTTGCCAGATTTCACAAGAGAACCAAATCTATGGAAAGAAGCCAAAAAGAAGCGAATTGGCTCCAAAAATTTGATGATGATGATTAAAACAATTATAACGTATATTTTTCTTTTAACTTTAGAGATTAAACAAACCCAACTTGAATATTAGATAGAGACAGAATCAGGGAGCCCAAATAAGCAAGTACACTTTAGAAACAAGCCCAAAAACCTGCAACCCCACAACTATCAATATTTGTAGAATAAGCTAAGCTCAGAATAAGCTGACCTGGCAACCGTGTTTGATTCTGCTAGCCACCTCTGGACAGCCCTTCACTCCGGTTAAGTTTGCGTGCATGCGCAGACTGAGAAATTATACTAAGGGGATTCATGCTATGAGAAATCCACATACTGAAATAAATTCCAGCTCTCTTTATCGGATTTCTTAGTCTGATTTCTAGACCTTAATCCGACCTAAGAAATCAGAGTATGCTGTACGCATGACCACTTGGATAATCAGAAATCCCCTCCAGAAGTCCAGGTGGGGTACATGTGCCCATTGAAAAGATAATTTGCTCTCCGTACACCTTCTGATCACAGCATGTGGGGGATTTGCAGGATTGCCTTGTTGCCACTGGGGCGGGGGCCTGAGTCTCAGTGCTTACAGGGGTGGGGGAATGGTCTCTGTTGTCATGTGACCAGACCAGTGGTGCCCCCGGAGGACAACAATTGAAAATACAGTTAAAATGTACCTATACAGTGGTGTCTCATTACTCGTGATTAATTTGTTCCAGAAGCAAGTCGAGTGCCAAATACAAAGAGTAAATAGAGAGGAATCTATTCCAGATCCCCAGAAAATCCCCATTGTGTAAGGCATTATATGCCATCATGGAGTATTGCATACTTAAAACACTGTATTCACAGACATAAAAAAACAAAAATTAGACGGAATAAATGAAAACTTTACTTCGCTTACCTCTTACCACGCTCACATTTCTTAGGACCCATGTTGCACTAAGAATATAGATAAAAAAACACTCACACACAAGAAAGTTTACAGCAGATTTTAGCAGTTCAATTTTTATTGTTTTAACTGGAAAGGGTATTCTAGAAAGAGTATCGAGTGTCGAACAAATGACAAGTTCCATGACTACTTTCCTGAATTTGATGAGTTGTAAAGTGTTCGAGTGCCAAGTATATTGACATTAATTATTTAAAAACAAAATTTCCAGTGTTTTCTAAATTTGCAAATATATTTACATTTTCCCGGTAAATCCTGTGTTTGGGTCAGTTCAAATGAAGACACCTTTTCTTCTACCCCACCCCTGCAGAGTGCATCACCTAATAAAGGCCTATCTGTAATGGGGGTCCGACCTGCCGAGTGAACCAGCTGTTAAAACACACAGTGGGAATGGGGGCCCCATATGGGCTCTTGGTCAGGGGGGTAAGACAATGGGGGTTGTTTTGAAGTGCAAAACACACTCCTCTCTTCTATCATGATCTGTTTGCTTTAGAAAGGGGCCTAAACCTTACGGCAGGGTCATCCGTTTGGACAGAGCATTGATGGTAGGAGTAGGATAGCTTAGCCTTTCAACCCCAAAGAGACACGCAAACTGCCTGGATTTACAGCTGGAAGACAATGTTGTTGAACCCTCTGTGGACCCTTTGGTCACTTCAGCATCTGTTTTTGTCTTTCTGGAACACATTGATTAAGCGTTCACAGTGTGGAAAGAATGTGAACCCTTAAATTTAACTGGTAGATCTTCCTTCAGCAATAATATGTTTTGATGCTTCCAGTCCACCACATCCCAAATGTGCTCTATTGGATTTAAGTACAGTGAACTCATTGTCATAAAGGATCGGTGTGATCATAAAGGGATGCACACGGTCAGCCGCAATACTCAGGTAGGCTGTGGGGTTTAAACGATGCTCATCTGGTATGAAGGACCCAACCATTACACCACCGGCTGCCTGGATCCAGGCTTTGATATTGTTTACGCCAAATTCAACCATCTGAATGTTGCAGAAATCAAGACTCATCAGACCAGCCAATGTTTAACCAATCTTATATTGTGTCTTCTGTTGTTGTAGCCCCTCTGCTTCAAGGTTTGACGTGTTGTGCTTTCAGAGATGCTCTTCTACATACCTCGAGTATAAATATTGATTATTTGAGTTACTGTTGCTGTGCCCTCACTGAATATTTTCTTTTTTTCGGACCATTCTCTTTAAACCCTAGAGATGGCGCTGTGTGTGAAAATCCCAGTAGTTCAGCAGTTTCTGAAATACATGCCACGTTCAAAGCCCTTTAAATCATCTTTCTTCCTCATTCTGATGCTCGGTTTGAACGTCAGCAGGTCGTCTTGACCGTGTCTACATGTCTAAATGCATTGAATTGCTGGCATGTGATTGGCTGATTAGATATTTTTTCTTAACGATAAGTAGAACAGGCATATCTAATGTTGATGGTTATGGATCTTTCTCAAACATCCAACCGTAGTAGGATGACTGAGCCAGGATTAGAACTGACAACCTTCCCATGAGCAGTTACAGGTACAGTGGTGCTTGAAAGTTTGTGAACCCTTTAGAATTATCTATATTTCTGCATAAATATGACCTAAGACATCATCAGATTTTCACACAAGTCCTAAAAGTAGATAAAGAGAACCCAGTTAAACAAATGAGACAAAAATTATTATCCTTGGTCATTTATCTATTGAGGAAAATGATCCAATATTACATATTAGTGAGTGGCAAAAGTATGTGAAGTATGTGTGACCCCCCTGTGCAGCAATAACTGCAGCTAAACGTTTCCTGTAACTGTTGATCAGTCCTTTGTTGGTCGACCACTCCTGGGGAGGGTAACAATGGTCTTGAATTTCCTCCATTTGTGTACACAATCTGTCTGACTGTGGATTGGTGGAGTCCAAACTCTTTAGAGATGGTTTTGTAACCTTTTCCAGCCTGATGAGCATCAACAACTCTTTTCTGAGCTCCTCAGAAATCTCCTTTGTTCGCACCACTTCCACAAACGTGTTGTGAAGAGCAGACTTTGACAGATCCCTGTTCTTTAAATAAAACAGGGTGCCCACTCACACATGATTGTCATCCCATTGATTGAAAACACCTGACTCAAATTTCACCTTCAAATGAACTGCTAATCCTAGAGGTTCACATACTTTTGCCACTCACTAATATGTAATATTGGATCATTTTCCTCAATAAATAAATGACCAAGTATAATATTTTTGTCTCATTTGTTTAACTGGGTTCTCTTTATCTACTTTTAGGACTTTTGTGAAAATCTGATGAAGTTTTAGGTCATAGTTATGCAGAAATATAGAAAATTCTAAAAGGTTCCACTCAGACTCGAAGATCAGCTTGAAAACTGTGTGTGTGCTTATACGTAAACTTTTCACCATTGTATGAAGGATTAATTGGTTCGTTCAGCTGTAATTAAACAGGGTACAAAAGACACATGACACCTGAAGCTCTCAAGGCTTTCTCCAGATTTCAGCTTCTATCCAAATGTAACACAGTCCACAGTCCTCTGAAGGTGATATGGAGTGGATTAGGGTTGTAACTTAACTCTGGAGGAAAATAGAGTCCGAACAATGGAGTAAAACAGAAGTAGGAGCTGGAGGATCAAAGGAAATCAGATAGGTAGCTTCCATTGTTCCAGCTTTCCAATGGATAAATGAGGTGCTTGTTTGTTTGGCCGTTCTGTTGTGTAGTGATTTTCTTGTATATGAACTTTACTGAATGTTTCACTCTGTAGTAAAGCAATAGGTAGAGTGCCAGAAAATTGTGAATCCTCACGAATTCTGTCTTAATTACTCAAAAATGTTATAGAAAGTCTTAATTATGACATTGGACAACACTTTTTTCAAAAGTTTTGCTTCCTGAAAAAAGCATCATTGTTGGGGCTCAGCTGCAAAGAACACAACATCAGTTGTTAATATCTGCTTATAAGTGCAGCATGAAAATTTCTCTCTTGCATAAATAATAATAAGTCAGCGCACCCAAAAGAACTCCAAAAAAACCACAATGTACAACCATGAAGTCCAATGTGCTCAGGCCCAGAACGTTTAAGTACAGTGTGAGCGCAGGCCAGCGGGGGACAATAGTACTCTGGCATGGTACAACTGGGCATAGTATGAGCATACCCTTAGACAGCAGCACAAACTGAGTACCTGATACTATTGTTTGTGTGTCACGGTCATGGATAAAGCATTGGGGTGGAGGCAGGGTGTGTTCAGAGGCTATCCTGGAATAAATAGTGTTCAGTCCATCACTCAGGTCTCGAAAGGGGTCGTTGTGTAGCTCTAAGGAACAGGGAACCCACTGACTTAGACAAGGCTGGTTATGTCTGTGTGACACACAACGTGGGACTGTGGTGGTCTAGCAGTTAAGGTACTGGACTATATACCAGATGATCCAGGGTTCAAAACCTACCTCTGTTGGGTTCTTGAGCTAGGTCCTTAACCCACAATTGCTTGGATTGTATGACTGTATCAATTGTAAGTCGCTCTGGATAAATGAGCGACATAAATGTAAATGACCTGGCTGGAAAGCACCACTGGGACTGATCCCCGGTCACCATGGCGGTGGTCTCAAAAATTGTCACTTTGCCGAGTCATGAATGCAGACTATATAGTTGTTTTTTGTAGTTAAAGTGATCAGATACACATTTATTTTGGTTTAATATTGTGTATCCAACACGAATGGTTAATAACCATTTGTCATTAGAATGGCTGTCACCAGGCTCTATGTACTAATACAGTACTCATACTCTCACGTGTCTCCATGGCTGTAAATGGATCAATGATGTGGAATTGGGACTGGAATGGAAGCACTGACAAGTGCTTAAAGCACCACCTCAGGCAACACACAGCAATCAAACCTCCAAATCAGATATTTCATTTGGAGTCCAATCTTGGAGACTGTTGACCTGTTAATGATGGAGGCACTGTATCCCTGAGAAAGATAATTACATATCAAATGCGATCAATAGTCCATGCTCCCACTGGTTGTTTTAGTGAGAATTAGGCTGGTGTTCATCTCTGTGCATTAATACCTGCACCTCCCTGTTTAAAATACACTTTTTGATTAATTTTCTACATATACAAAAGCTTAAAACTCTTTCAGTACCAGCTGGATGTGCTTTTACATGCACTTTAAAGTCAGATAACTGCATATAATCAGATTTTGTCAGTAATCTGATCAACTAGCTTACATAATAATCATACAGAAAACAAATTCAATTTCAATGTTTCCTGCCATTTAGAAGATGAAGAATTAATTTCCTGGAGCATATAGTGTGTTTCAGAGTCTCCTCAAAAGTAGGTGCTGCATTTAATTAAAGGGTTGCCAGATCCCATAAGAGAAACAAGAAACAGGTCTATGGAAACAAGCCCAAAAGAAGTAAATTGGTTAAAGTAAAAACCTAAAATAGGCAAACTACTACAATGTGAGAGATTGCCAACCTGCTCAGTTCAAGTAATAATAATAAT
The DNA here is from genome assembly GCA_025084515.1 of Ancistrus triradiatus. Classification (NCBI taxonomy): domain Eukaryota; kingdom Metazoa; phylum Chordata; class Actinopteri; order Siluriformes; family Loricariidae; genus Ancistrus; species Ancistrus triradiatus. The sequence goes on from JAJAGP010005133.1 coordinate 22,133, forward strand.
AATAATAATAATAATAATAATAATAATAATAATAATGGATGTTCCCAGACTGTTATAGACCTGATACCTTTGTTTGACAGAAGCCAAAAATGCATTTATAGACAGTATTCGGAACAACACAGAAGATCAGCCAGATGAACCAGAGACTCAACGAGTGAACGTGAGGGCACTGTGGCAGCACTGTGGATGATCGCCTGACCGGGCTTCTCTCCCTCAGATACAGCCAGTCGTTTCTGCATGCAAAGGTCAAGACGGTGGTGGGCTAGAGGACTGCCGCTGTGCCACCCAAGCGCCAGGTTTACATATGACGTCAGAGACCATCCTCGATAGAAACACATCTTGTGTGGTTACTTTAACGTCTGCTCATGATTATTACAGAAAGGCTTCGGCTCGCAGCCTTAGGGCTCTGGGGCCTGTTTGGGATTGTGCTGTGTGATTTATCACTGCTGATTTGTGCACCACTCATCATAAAAGTGCATCTGCGTAAAAAGAAACACACTGGCTGGTGTTTATCTGTAAGGTCAGCCAAACGCCTCTATATATATCACACCATGCTCACAGTGAATAATGTCCATTATCAGACATGCTTACAGACTATTCTGAGCTGGATAGCTCTGCTGTTCCACTGAGCTGGATTATATTTACTCTAAAACTCAACATGGTCGTATTTCCTGGTGTTTTAACCCTAAGGCTGCAGGGACACTAAACAATTGCAGGTTCTGTCGCTGTGCGAAATAGGTGGGAATAAGGCGGGGCTGAAGAAGAACAAAGCAAATCTCCTCGCTGTTATGTACTATTTTATAATTGGATCGGTGCGTGTTATATATAGTGTTTTGCTTACACATGGCTACAGTTAGCATGGCTCAACAACGCAGACCTTTAGAGTAACTGAAGGCCTCTCTCACATTGGCTGATGTTAATGTTCATGACTCCACCATCAGGAGAACACTGAACAACAATGGTGTGCATGGGAGGGATGAAAGGAGAAAGCCACTGCCCACCAAAAAGAACATTGCTGCCCATGATCTGGCACATGGATAATCCAGAAGGCTATTGGATAAACATTTTGTAGACAGGTGAGACCAAAGTAAACTTTTTGGTTTAAAAGTGAAGCGTTATGCCTGGAGAATGAAAGCACTGCATTCCATTCTATTGAATTTATCCCATCTGTGAAACATGCTGGTGGTAGTATCATGGTTTGGACCTGTTTTGCTGCATCTGGGCCAGAGTGACTTCCAATTATTCCTAGAATAAATGAATTCTGAATTATAATAGCAAGACCTGCAGGAAATCTCAGGATATCTGTCCATGAACTGAACCTGAAGAGAATGTGGGTCATGTAGCAAGACAGTGACCCCAAACACACAAGTCGTTCTACCAAAAAAACATCCAGAGTTGAAATTCTGATTTTTCTTTTCTATTGTAATTTGTTGCACTTGTTAAGTCTTCGGTCATTACAGTTAACAGATGTTGATCGGACAATTGTTAAATAGTGCATACCTGTACCAGAAACATTTTCAAGTCATACACAAACATCCACAAAAGCCCTTTAAGGGTTAATCCATTAAGCAGCACAGAAATAAATACCTGATATCAGTGACTGTGCCACAACGAGTCAACACAAGCTCTCTAAAAGCATGACAGTCGAGCAAGGTCGCACATATGACCAATCCTATGGAGAACTGATGCCATGTTTATAAAGAACAGAAGGTATGATTGCTTAGCTTTTTTGGCTGTTTGCCTTAAACACTCCATCCAGTGATCCAGTGTGTTATTTTATTAATTACAAGAGGCATGTATGGTAACCACCGTACATGGCCTCTTTATGAACTGAGCCAGGCAGCACAGAGTGAGTGTTGTTCAGTCTCTCTGGCCTGTTATGGGCGATGGCCACACAGCTAACAGTGTAGCTCAGACCACTTCTACACCCTCCCAACCACCCATCAACAGCAGCCGTTTATGAGCGAGGAACCCACAAAATGCAAACTTCTTTCCAAGCATAGGCTCCTATTGAAGGTAATCAACCAGATATCAGGACATTCAAATCCTGGCTCTGCCAAGCTGCTACTTAGTGTTGTAGTCAAGACTGCTAGAGCCGAGTCTAGACCGAGACTTTTAGCAGACAATTCCAAGTCAAGACAGAGACTTTTAGTAGTCGAGTCTGAGTCAAGACCGAGATTTCAGCAGACGAGTCCAAGTCAAGACCGAGTTAAGATCGAGACTTTTAGTAGTTGAGACTTTTAGTAGTCGAGTCCGAGTCAAGATCGAGACTTTTAGTAGTCGAGTCTGAGTCAAGACCGAGACTTTTAGTAGACGAGTCCAAGTCAAGACCGAGATTTTGGTGGTCGAGTTCAAGTGAAGACAGAGACTTTTAGTAGCCGAGACTTTTAGTAGTCAGGTCCGAGTCAAGTTCGAGACTTTTAGTAGTCGAGTCTGAGTCAAGACCGAGACTTTTAGTAGACGAGTCCAAGTCAAGACCGAGATTTTGGTGGTCGAGTTCAAGTGAAGACAGAGACTTTTAGTAGCCGAGACTTTTAGTAGTCAGGTCCGAGTCAAGTTCGAGACTTTTAGTAGTCGAGTCTGAGTCAAGATCAAGATTTTTTTAGTAGTCGAGACTTTTAGTAAACGAGTCCAAATCAAGACCAAGACTTTTAGTAGCTGAGTCCAAGTCAAGACCGAGACTTTTAGTAGACGAGTCTGAGTCAAGACCGAAATTTTTAGTAGTCAAGTCCAAGTCAAGACCGAGACTTTTAGTAGTGGAGTCCAAGTCAAGGCAGAGACTTTTAGTAGTTGAGTCTGAGTCAAGACCGAGACTTTTAGTAGTCGATTCCAAGTCAAGACAAAGACTTTTAGTAGCCGAGACTTTTAGTAGACGAGTCCGAGTCAAGACTAAGATTTAAGCAGTTGAGTCCAAGTCAAGACCGAGACTTTCAGTAGTCGAGTCCAAGTCAAGACAAAGACTTTTAGTAGCCGAGACTTTTAGTAGACGAGTCCGAGTCAAGACTAAGATTTAAGTAGTTGAGTCCGAGTCAAGACCGAGACTTTTAGTAGTGGAGTCCAAGTTAAGGCAGAGACTTTTAGTAGTTGAGTCTGAATCAAGACTGAGACTTTTAGTAGTCGATTCCAAGTCAAGACAAAGACTTTTAGTATCCGAGACTTTTAGTAGACGAGTCCGAGTCAAGACTAAGATTTAAGTAGTTGAGTCCGAGTCAAGACCGAGATTTTTAGTAGTCAAGTCTAAGTCAAGACCGAGACTTTTAGTAGCTGAGACATTTAGTAGTCAAGTCCGAGTCAAGAATGAAAGCGTGACTGGCTGAGACCGAGACAGAGGCCAGATTAAGATATTTTCTTTGAACAGGAATTTTAAATGAGTTTGTAATTCACTTTATGTTTATTATCAGTATCATTTACTATACATTATACATATATATTAATAATAGTATATATTTCATCATACATTCGGTAAAATATAACATTAAATAATATATCAATATATATAAATTGTTAATAATAATTGTTACATTATAGTCTTAGTCAAACTAAGGCAATGTAACTTGTAGAAGCAAATGATGGTGATGTTTCTGTTTTCCTTCTTTTGTCAACCTTAATCAGAATCACCAAATAAAGTCAACTCAGTATAATCAATAACATTCATTCTATCCATTTTCAATTATTAAATGTGACACAATAATAATTCCAGATTTGACGTGAGAAGTTAAAAAGGTGAAAATACACGCTTGCAATCTTAACGTCAGACTATTCAAAATAAAACCTGTTCATTGACTAGAACTGAGTGCAGATTTTATTTAGACATGTAGAGTAAGTGCTGATTTATCATTGGCTGAGAGAAGCAGGATGCCCGCCATCTGGACCGTTCTGATCTGGCTGTTAGGAGGTGTTGGGAGCAGTGGTTCTGTGAGGTCACGCACACATGGTGAACAGGCTCTGGACGGCCCAGACAGACCACCAGTACAGAGGATAATTTGATCCACCAACAAGCACGAGCAGTTCCCCCAGTTTCATTATCCACCATCAACACACAATGGGAACCTTCACTAGCCAGTAACCATCTTTAGCGACACATCCAAGTTCTGTTTGGGATCCGATTATGGTCGGGTTAGAGCATTGAGGCCTCATGGTGAGCTTCAATCCTGCCTCTGATGTGGAGCGACACACTGCCCCAACTGCTGATGTGATGACCTGGTGAGCCATCACATACGACAGTCATTCACCCCTAGTAGCGATACGAGGGACACTAACAACTCAGCAATATGTGCAGGACATCCTGCAGCCACGTTGCCTCTCATTGCATGGCTTCCAACTGGCATTTTTCAGCAGGATAATGCTCACCCACAACAGCAAGGGTTTCCCAGGAATGGCAACATCAGACTTTTATCACCAATCGAGCATTTAAGGGACCAGCTGAGACGCCAGTTTCAGCAACCTATGAGTGTGCAGGATCTACAGACCCAGCTGCAACATCTGTGGGAAAAATGTGCCACAGGATACCATATGGAACCTGTGTGACTCATGCCCAACCGTATCTCATCTTGTATCCAGGCTAGATGCAGCCTAACAGGGTAACCAGAGCCTCCTTTCTATTGTACAGTTTTCCTCAATTAATTTGTCCTCTCTCAATAATATTGTAATCACTTACATATATCATAATTACATTCATACAGCACATATAAAGTCTCATTCGATTCCAGCAACTCCTTCTCGGTGAGTTATTTTTTACGCTATAAATTCACGTCTACAGATATATTTTTGCCATATAATGGTTGAGGCAGTTTACTGTAGGAATCTGTGGACAGCGGTGGCTCAGTGGTTAAGGCTCTGACCTACTATTTAGAAGGCTGTGGGTTCAAAATCCAGCCAAACTGCCACTGTTGGGCTCTTAAACAAGTCCCTCAGCATTTATCTGCTCAGCTCAATTGTTGGTCACTCTGTACAACAGCATCTATTAAATAACGTGAACTCATTTTTATTCGTTTTACAACTCAAGTAAACCAGATGCAGACACTGGTTATGAACTAAAACCATACAAGCCAACTTTGGCTTCCTGATGGTCCTTGTGCTATCAAAGTTCCTCAGTGCTGCACTTTTTCCCCTCTACACTTAATTCTCTCTATAATGTACATGCATTATTAACTAAGTACATACACAATCTTATCAGAATATTATGACCATCCTTTTCTCTAAGCTCACTGTCCAGTATACCAGCTCTCTTTACCATATAGGTGCACTTTGTAGTTCTGTAAATACAGACTGTAGTCCATCTGTTTCTCTACGCACTTTGTTAGCCTCCTTTCACTCTGTTCTCTAATGGTCAGGACCCCCACAGGACCAGCACAGATCAGGTACTGTTTGGGTGGTGGCTCATTCTCAGTACGGCACTGACACTGATGTGGTGGTGGTGTGTTTGTGTGTTGAGTATGTGCTGAGAATGATACACCACCCAAATCGCACCTGGTCTGTTCCTGGTCCTGTGGGGGTCCTGACCATTAGAGAACAGAGTGAAAGGAGGCTACAGACTGTAATTAGCCGGGTGTTATGCGCATTTATGGAATTTCCGGAAAAAATGCGAATTAATTTGTGTTTCCATCCACTACAGTTAAGCTGAGAAACTTTATGTCCTCCCTAAACCTGCGTGGGTTTACTCCAGGTACTCCGGTTTTCTCCCATAGTCTAAGGACATTCATGTTAGGCCAGTTGGTGTCTCTAAGCCCACCGAACTCACTGTCATGTTCATGAACCCAGTTGAAGACGATTTTTGCTTTGTAACATGGTGCATTATCATGCTGGAAGTAGCCATTAGGAGAAAGTGTGGCCATGCAGGGGTGCACATGGTCAGCAACAATGCTCATATTGGCGTTGACGTGCCCAAAGTTCACCACAAAAACATTCTCCACACCATCACACCCCCTGACCACCCTGGACTGTTGACACAAGGCAGGTTGGCCCCATGGATTTATGCCGATTGTGCATATTCTGACCCTTCTGATCTCAGCAGAGGTTGAGCTTCATCAGAGTTGGCCTACATTTTTTCCAGTCTTCTGCTCTTTAGTTTTGCTTAGCCTGTACCCGCTGCAGACTCGAGTTTCTGTTTCTTGGCTGACAGAAGTGGAACCTGACATGGTCTTCAGCTGCAATGAGTAAAGGGGATGTCTGCAATAATCAGCACCCAGTAAGCTAGGCTTGCTGCAGTGAACTGGCGTCCCATCCAGGACATGCTTAAGCCTGTTCTCTGGAGATCGACGCCTGAGCCCTGGTAATCCTGACCAGGAAAAGTGGCTTAAAACGTTGAAAAAAGTTAGGTTTGATAGGTAAAAAGGATGTGGTTTGTAAGCCATAACCAGTACAGGCTATAGATTATCTATGTAGAGACACAGAAGCATGACTAGTCTAATAGTTTTTTTGTCAGTTACATTTTGTTATTAGGAATTTGAATTTGCTTTTGCTTTTTGTTTCTGCACAACAGGTTAAAGGCAACAAGATAAAAACCTTTCAGACACTGAACCAAATTGACAAAAATAGGCTAACCTAGCAACCTCCCCATGTAAAGACTGAGTCAGATTGGTAAAGCGCACGTCTGATTCACTGACCATTAGCATCACCTCAAGGCTGTTTGTTTTGGTCTCATACGTAATGGAGATGAGTCAGTATATACCCAGGTGGTGGACCAGCTTATGATTTGGTTCAGTCTCAGCAAGCTAGAACTAAACACTATGAAGACAGCTGAGATTATTGTGGACTCCAGAACAGCATCATCCTCACCACTCACACTGTCCATAAATGGCTCTGTAATAGCTCAGGTGAAGTCATTCAAGTTACTGAGAACCACAATGTTGAGACCTCAAATGGGAATGACATACTGACAGCCTTGTAAAGAAGACCCAACACAGAACATTTACATTAACATTTACAGAACTTAGCAGACGCCCTTACAGAAGTGCTTTGTATTCTTCGTAGTATACAAAACCTCATGTTAGTACAAGTAAGCAATAGCCCAAGAATACAATCCAACCAGAACCTGCTAGGATCTGATGTGTTTTTTAATATGCAGTTGCATTTTCAGTCTTCACTTAAGACCTGACTGAAGAGTTGAGTCTTTAGTCGCTGTTTTGAGACTGCAAGAGACTCAGCCATTCAGACATCCAATGGAAGTTCATTCCACCACCTGGGTGCCACAAGGGAGAAGAGTTTTGATGCTTGTCTTGCTTTAATCTTGAGTGGAGGATCCAGTTGAGCCAAACTTGTGTCTCGGAGGGTATGAGGTACAGAGCGTGGTTTGATTAGAGCCTCTAGATAAGAAGGTGGTGCTCCATTGTTGGCTTTGTTGGCGAGCATCAAGGTTTTGAATCTGATGCAGCAGTTAATAATAATAAACACCTGCAAAATGCCCAGCCATAAAGCAGTGCACATATTGATGACTATTGGGGAAATTACAAACTATGAACGCTCTAAAATAGCTGTAACAAAGTGTTTTGAGGTTTCATTGGATGGATCGATGATTCCTCTGGTCCGCAGAAAGTGCTTTTACCCTCGATTCCCATGAACGGCCATGAACAGGGAGAGATGTAGGTGGCTGTTCAAATTGAGAACAAAGTGCTGGATTGTAAAGTGCGTAATGCTGAATCATGCATGCGACGAGGATGCAGCTGTTTAAACAAACTCCTGTGCTTGAAACCTAAAATCAATTATATGTGGGATTGTCCCTTACGTCATTTCGTGCAGCAGCTCTTTCATGTGTGAAAGGGAGCGACCCTTTAAATTACAGTGCTAAGGCTACATGTGTGAACGACACAAAGCCAGGACATTACCGGTGAAGCTTAGGTGGTAATTATTGTGTTTTTAGTGTGAAAGGGACTCGACTAAATGAGGGAGCGGGCTGGGGGGTGAAATTAGCAGATAACAGAGCATACCGAACGTAGAACATAAAGCATTACAGCGTGTATGAATGCTAAGTGTATTTGCTCATATTTGTTAAGCAGCGATCAAACCGATTCATGAGCTCCGGAACGCAGAAGACCCACGCAGACATAGGGAGAACATGCAAACTCCACACAGGCTGGGCTGGGACATGACTCTCTGGAGCTGTGAGGCAACAAAATGTGCAAACAGCTGAAGGAGCCACGATGCAAGTACTTGAATGTATTCATTACCTGTTAGACTAGAAACTAAGACTACTGAGAGATTAAACACCAAAGTCCTCAGTTTACATTTACATGATAATTTTGCAGACGCTCTTATCCAGAGAAGCTTAAAGCGGATACTTGAGCTTACAGTGTTCAGTTCAAGCAATGGTGGATTAAGAGTGGATTAGCTGTGGATTGCTCATGGACATATCAGTGGCAGCTTGGCTGGACTTTCTGTTCAATCGTCGAGTGGTTTAAGGGCATGTTCAGGAAACACTAAGATCAAAATACAATATTGTGCAAAAGTCTTAGGCATTCTGTAGAATTAAATGTGTTTTGGTGGTGACGTTTTGAGACTTGGTCCTTCAAAGGTTTCCCAAGGAGTTTTTCCTTGCCACAGTCACCAGAGGCTGGCTCTGGGCTCTAGGCCTAGATATTTGTAAAGCTGCTTTGAGACAATGTCCTATTGTAAAAAGCTCTATAGAAATACATTTTCCTTGACTTGTGGGAGGAAGACTTGACTGGTACTTCTGAACCATGGACTGTTCTCCATGTAAAGTGGATAAATTATTTAAAATGTGTCTACTGGTGTTGACTGGATGAAGGCATATACACTGCCTAGCCAAAAAAAGGTCACTACCTGGATTTAACTAACCAAAGCATGCAGGTGGAAATGCTTTGAGGCTGTTTTTCTGCAGAGGGGACAGGACGACGGATCCGTGTTAAGGGAAGAATGAACGGGGCCATGTATTGTGAGATTTTAAGCCAAATCCTCCTTCCATCAGTGAGAGCATTGAAGATGGAACATGGCTGGGTCTTCCAGCATGAGAATGATCCCAAACACACCGCTCGGGCAACCAAGGAGTGGCTCCGTAAAAAGCATTTCAAGGTTCTGGAGTGGCCTAGCCAGTCTCCAGACCTCAGCCCCATAGAAAATTTGTGGAGGGAGTTTGAAAGTCCGTTGTTGCCCAGCGACAGCCCCAAAACATCACTGCTCTAGAGGAGATCTGCATGGAGGAATGGGCCAAAATACCAGCTACAGTGTGTGCCAACCTGGTGAAGACTTACAGGAAGCGTTTGACCTCGGTCATTGAAAACAAAGGTTATGTTACAAAGTATTGAGTTGAACTTTTATTGACCAAATACTTATTTTCCACCATAATTTACAATTAAATTCTTAAAAAATCCTACAATGTGATTTCCTGGATTTTTTTTTGTCATTTTGTCTCTCATAGTTGAAGTGTACCTATGATGAAAATTACAGACCTCTCTCATCTTTTTAAGTAGGAGAACTTTCACAATCAGTGGCTGACTAAATACTTTTTTTGGCCCCACTGTATTTCAGTGGCATCCTGTTCATCATTTTACATGCAAGGCATCGAGCAGATTCAAACCTGAAAACAGATGCTCATTACGCTATAGCTTTTATGTGCCCTGCTTTATTATACTCTTCATAATATTTTATTTTCTCCAAAATGTTAGTCTAAATGTTATTTTATTTTAATGTTTATATTTTTAAGTGTGTTCACTCTGTTAATATTTATTTAGCTTATATTTATTAAAGTGTTGCTATGAGCTTATTAATTATATAATTCTTACATATGAGTCTTGGTCCTCCCAAGGTTTCCTCCTTTTAATGTTTAGGGAGTTTTTCCTTGCCCTAGGCTTGCTCAGTTTGGCATTGACCCTAGATATTAGAAGATAATCTAAATTATAAAGCTGCTTTGAGACAATGCTCCATTGTAAAAAGTGCTATAGAAATAAAGCTGACTTGACTTTATTTGACAGATGAAAGTTGCTCAAGATTGCAGAGCCAAGATTAGAACTCACAACCTTCCTATTGGCAACCCATCAAACCACTGATGTTTTGGAATGAAAACAGGGTCCAACAGTGGAAACCTGGGATTTGAACTCACAATCTTTTGATGGACAATCCTGAGTCTTATCAAGTGATCCAATGCCATCACCAGAGCAGGGATTCAGAGCTTTCACTGAAACGTTAAAGTTAGGGGCTGTGATGGCCTAGAGGTTAAGGTACTGGACTATGGACCAGAAGGTTCAGGGTTCAAATCCAACCAAGCTGCTTTGTTGGTTCCGTGAGCAAGACCCTTAAGCCACAATTGCTTGGATTGTATGAGCTGTAAGTCGCTCTGAGGACATAAATGGAAATGTAATAATTGTGCTGTATGTGTAAAGGTTCGATTTGTCTTGGTTTCTGCCAAGAACCTGATGAAGCCTCTCAGATAAATGTCTCCCAAAATGATATAAGTCCTTAATCCTCGAATGTTCCTGAACCCAAAAGTCTGCAAAAGCTGTTCCAGCCCATAGCAGAAGTGCAGAAAATGAAACGGCCGATGTTATCGTCCCATCTTTCGTCAGGGCCAAAATGAACAGGACTCCATTAGTCTGCTCAGACCTCCGCTAGTGGAACGTCAGCGTGTTAGACACAACAGCACACAGCTCCTGCAGCACAGGAACGTCCCTCAACCGCAGATTTGGACGGATATTTAAGTGTAAACACTGCCTGCCTGCACTCACCTGCAAAGAATGCCTCCTCCTTTCTCCCCATCCCCCAATCCACCACCCCCCTCGTACCACCCGACGGCTTATGTTTTTACTGGCTCGGAACGGTCTTTGCTGCAAAGCATGCCGGGAAACCTTTTTTCCATTAATGCTGCTATTCTCAGTATAATAGCTGGCATGTGGCCACTCCTAGCTCCAGGCTCGGGGACACACTCCAAAATACCTGGCAGGGCCTTTTGGGGATCCTTTTCAGAGATGCAGGGGAAAAATCTGTATGCGTAAAATGACGCTAATAGTAATACGTAGTCCATAAACAATATTTATACAACAGTTAGCTCTGGCCGTACAGTCTGTTCTCACTGTGATGGTAGTTTTGATAACAGCACCGCTTTTTCACACCCAAAAGAGTATCCCTCTGTGGAGACAAGCTCTATGCACACAAACATATGACATATACAAATAATGGAATGACCCTCGTACATAACTCAGTTCTATCCTTTAATTCTTAATGCATTTGTAGTTTTACTCTTTTTTTCCTCTCTTCTTTGCATATGTGCACTATTTCATACTAACATTATTTGGTAGTGTTATATAAGCCTTTTGTAGTGCATTGTGTTAGAGCAGGGTAGGGAATAGTTACTGTTGTATGGCAACAGCTCATTTGTTGTGGACCTCCTTTTTGGTGATAGGTATTGTCAGTGTTAAAGCAATATTCAGCAGTGATGGACAAAGTGAAAGTAGAGATACCCAAGGTAAAATATTACTCCAGTAAAGCATTACTTTAGAGCTCCACTTGAGCACAAAAATACTTGCCTTAGATGTACTGACGTATTAAAAGTAAAAGTACTGTGATTTATTATGGCTCGAATGTCCATTTTTGTAACAAGATTCTTGCTCAGTCAGCTAATTTTATTTGAAAAGACTCTGGTGTCACTCTTGGCCCACCTGTCTTTTAACAGAATGTCATTAATTAGTCCGACAGGTCAAACAAGTTCAAAAGAAAGCGCAAGCTACAGGCTGCCTGTGTGGCGTGCTTGCTTCTCGCTTCTTTTGTTTTTACGTTTTTACGTTACGCTTTTATGTGCACCAGCCAAAAGGAACTTCAGATTTCGTATAAAGAAGCGGGGGAAAATGTAAGATATTTGACTTTGAAATGCTGTGAAGTAATCACCCAAAATGGAAATACTTCAGTAAAATAAAGATACATGAAAAAACTACTTAAGTAGGCCTACAGTAACGAATTACATTTACTTCATTACTGTCCACCATTGATATTCAGTATGAAATTCAGGTCTGATTTGATTTATTATCTTTATTTTGTTGTAAAACAAATGTTTTGTTGAATTAAAAAAAGAACACAACAGGTTGTGTTATCATGAATGTCATCACGGCTGTGATTATCTATGGCACTCACCCTTAACACACTTCCTCTCGTGTTCTGTTGTTTAAGCATACATATGGTATAAAGCTACAAAGTTTACATTTATGTCATTTAGCAGACGTCCTTATCCAGAGCGACTTACAATTGGTACAATCTTACAATCCAAGCAATTGTGGGTTAAGGGTCTTGCTCAAGGACCTAACAGTGGCAGCTCGGCAGAGGTAGGGTTTGAACCCTGGACCTTCTGGTTCATAGTCCAGTACCTTAACTGCTAGGCTACCACAGTCCCACCACAATCCAGATTACAATTTTTATTTTAAAAGTATAAAGAATTGATTTAAGAGACTAATAAACCGCAGACTTACAGTACTGTGCAAAAATCTTTCTATATAAAAGGTAGTCCATCTGTTTCTCTACATACTTTGTTCGTCCCCTTTACCTTGTCCTCTAATGGTCAGTCCCCCACAGGACCAGCACAGATCAGGTACTGTTTGGGTGGTGGATCATTCTCAGCACTGCACTGACACTGATGTGGTGGCGGTGTGTTAGTGGATCAGACACAACAGTGCTGCTGGAGTTTTAATACACTGTTCACTCACTATCAGCTTTGTTAGAGACGGTAGCTCATCTGTTGTACAGTTTGTCTTAGTCATCCTCTAATCCTTCAGCATTGCCCACAGAAAGCTGCCTACGATATGCTGGTGGCTGGACATTTTTGATAGGTGGACTAGTTTCAGTCCAGCAGTGACAATGAGGTGGTTAAAAACTCCAGCGGCACTGCTGTCTGATCCACTCGTATTATTTATAATGAAGGCTTTGACTACTGAAAGGTTTTTACATAATATCTGAATTAATTTACATTTACAGCATTTAGCAGACGCCCTTATCCAGAGCGACTTACAACTGACACAATCTTACAATCCAAGCAATTGTGGGTTATGGGTCTTGCTCAAGGACCCAACAGTGGCAGCTTGGCAGAGGTGGGATTTGAACTCTGGACTTTCTGGTCCATAGTCCAGTACCTTAACCACTAGGAATCAGTACGCATGAAAATTCTTTGTACAAACTGCAATGTATTAAAAGAGAACTTAAAATGAGATATGTCGTTTTGGCTGAAGTACTGTATTTTTGCCTTGAATTGAGTGTCTTAATCGTTACTTTGAAACCATCTCTCTAGACTGGATTGCCTCGAGAAAATGCAGCACCTCGAGAAAATCCCTCTGATGTCTGAGCCTTTGGCTTCACTGTTTCAGTGGTTCTCAAAACACACCTGCAGTCTTGGACTGTACTCACGGAACTGTAAAACTGTTTTTTTTTTGGCACATCATTTGCACAAACCATAGCTACATGATGGTTACTAATTTCCTTGTGTATATCTGTATCGTATATCTGATTGTATTTTTATTTTCCTTATTCTTAAGTTACAGTTTTGATGCTGCTACCTTTATACATTTCACAAGCTGTAGAGGAGCTAGGCCTTTTTTGACCTTTGTACACTTTTGTAAACTTGAAACGTTTAATCACCTGACTCTAATTTCATTTTCAGTTTACTTCTTCAGATACTTCTGCCACTAATAGACATGCAATACTGGATCATTTTCCTCAATACATAAATAACCAAGTATAAAATCTGTGTCTCCTTTGTTTGAGTTCTCTTTGTTTCCTTTTCGGACTTTTGTGAAAATCTGTTTTAGGCCATATTTATACAGAAACACAAAGACATGCAAAGGATTCACCAATTTTAAACCATAGTATAGGCAGCTATTGGTTTTCAACTATTTGCATTAATACAAATTCATTTATTCTAGTGTTACAGTAAGTTCTGGGTTTATGTTAAACATCTACCATACAAAAGCGTTTCATTTCCCTGGAAGTTGTGTGTCTTTACGTTGATTAATATTCTATCAGTACGCTTTGAAATTCACAAGAAGGCACGTGCAGAGTATATGTGTGTTAGTGTGAGGTTGTTTCCTCATCGCTTGCCCCAGCCAATGTTAATAAGAATCGACCCAGCTGTTGCTGGTGGTGCAGTTTGATTTTCAGTTGAACTACAAGCCTAGTGAGAAATTAGAACACTATTAATGAGCTGCTGGTGCAGTGTATGTGTGTCATGGTTATTAATTAGGCCTCGAATATAGTCCAGATGATTATGATGTACATTTACAACAATTTTACACTGGCACTGTTCAAACTGAAACCGAATTCATGTTGGCAGCAAGCTGAACTCTGAGAGGTCTGAGGTTATGCTTCCTGGTAAGTGTTTGTATATAAGAAATATTATAATGAAGCTCATCCTGCAGTGTTAATCCAAATAAATGTGGAGTGCTGAATCTGCAGAATCATGCGGTTACTTCTGTTTGTTTATACCACAAAACTGGTGGATATTACAATAAGTGAGTGACAGTACCCGCATCAATTAGACAATCAAAACCAAAACATGAGACACTTTTGATGTTATGCTTATTCAACTTACTGTATCTCTGTTTCTAGAAAACAGAAAAAAAGAGTAAACTGTCAAAGCCATTGAAGTTAGTTGACGCATAGAATGTCATCATGAGTGACCAGAGGGTAAAAGACAAAAACTAATTTAAAATGTTGCATCAATTTTATGAATCTTGAATATACGGACATTTTTGCCAAACAAATCAAGTCAAATAGGAAAGATGAAAAGATGTTCATCTGTTTCAGAAGGGTCAGATTGTGAAAGAGTGGTTCAGGGAGCATGAGACATCATTTTCACACATGGATTGTCCACCACAGGGTCCAGAGCTGAACCCCATTGAGAATCTTTGGGATGTGCTGGAGGAGATTTTGTGCAGTGGAAGAAATCTCCCATCATCAATACAAGATCTTGGGAAAAAATGAATGCAGCTCTGGACAGAAATAAATGTTGTGACATTGCAGAAGCAGCTCTGTCCAGAGTTGTAATTGTTCCCCAAGATCTTGTATGTACATTACTTACATACTTATTTTAAATACTCCAGTTTTTTTACTTTCCGTATCTGAGCTGCAGGAATCACCTGACTTTCCCCTCTGGGATTAATAAAGTGATCTATCTATCTATCTATCTATCTATCTATCTATCTATCTATCTATCTAAGCATCCATCCATCCATCCATCCATCCATC
>JAJAGP010005134.1:0-37274 GCA_025084515.1 Ancistrus triradiatus
CAGCAAAACAGGCCCAAACCATGCTACTACCACCACCATGTTTCACAGATGGGATAAGGAATGCAGTGTTTTCCTTTCTCCAAACAACACTTTTCTTTTAAACCAAAAAGTTCTATTTTGGTCTCATTCGTCCACAAAACATTCTTCCTTAGCCTTCTGGTTTGTCCACGTGATCTTGCCATGCTCACCATTGTTGTTCAGTGTTCTTCTGATGGTGGACTCATGAACATTAACATTAGCCAATGTGAGAGAGGCCTTTAGTTGCTTAGAAGTTACCCTGGGGTCCTTTGTGACCTCACCAACTATTACACACCTTGCTCTCGGAGTGATATTTGTTGGTCGACCACTCCTGGAGAGGGTAACAATGGTCTTGAATTTCCTTCATTTGTACACAATCTGTCTGCCTGTGGATTGGAGGAGTTCAAACTCTTTAGAGATGGTTTTGTAACCTTTTCCAGCTTGAGGAGCATCAACAACTCTTTATCTGAGGTCCTCAGAAATCTCCTTTGTTTGTGCCATGACACAAACGTGTTGTGAAGAGCAGATTTTGATAGATCCCTGTTCTTTAAATAAAACAGGGTGCCCACTCAACTGATTGTCCTCTCATTGATTGACATACTTTTGCCACTCACTAATATGTAATATTGGATCATTTTCCTCAATAAATAAATGACCAAGTATAATATTTTTGTCTCATTTGTTTAACTGGGTTCTCTTTATCTACTTTTAGGACTTGTGTGAAAATCTGATGATGTTTTAGGTCATATTTGTTAAGAAATGTAGAAAATTCTAAAGGGTTCACAAACTTTCAAGCACCACTGTATATGACTAGTGTTTGCACAAATGCAATGTAAGTAAAACTTAAAATCCTTTTTGGCCCTGGTAAGAAATATAGTTTTATATATATATTGTGGGGTTTTTTTTTCTAATTCAAACATGGGTACACAAACACTGAATGGTGCAATCTTCCAAAGATGATGCATGTAATCCAGTCCAGTTGGCGGCGATAATGCATCAATACGGTATGCCAATCACCATAAAACCCAAAAGAAGAAGATCTTAATGATCATAGACATATGTATCTTATATTATTTTGTTATTATATTATGAATATGTATATTCTGTTTTGGCTTGACGCTATCACATCTCACTTGTTTTGGGAAAAAAATGGTGTCGTTCTATGTTCTTTATTTTTTCGTTTTCAGTAAGTGTTTCAAGTTTTGTAAAAGATACAAAGATAAGAATTGCTGTATATTTAAGTACTATATTATTAATGTTTGCATTTAATTGTGTTTTCATTCACGATGGGCAAAGTATCTAAAGTGCTCTACAACTATGGTAATATCCGACCAATGTCCTGTTTCACAAAGCATCTGTAGTTGAAAGCGATATGTACGTAAGCTAAATTAAATGTTTGAGTGTCCATACATTTTCGGTGCAGTTTGCTGCATATGTTACGTATACTGCAGAGCTACTGCAGCAATATTAAATTCATGAGGGTCTTACGGCAAATCGCCAGGATTAAGCTGAAAAACAGCATGCAAATTGAAGTCTTGTGTTTCTAAAGGGGACTTTGAGTCTTCCTCCACATACACTTCAAAACACACGGGGCTCAGAGCCAGAACTCCTCCTGCTGACTTTCAGTGCTTTTGGAGAAAGCCAGATCATCTCATCCTCACTCTCTGAATGAGGATGTGCAGGACTAGCTGACCCGTGGCGTTGTGTAACGCTAATTGTGCGTGTTGTGGGATGCTTCAGATCAGAAGGCAGATTAGTGTGGCTTGTTTGCAGCACAGCGAGTCTTTCTTCAGCACACACGTTCACAGGCGGTCAGAGCTTAAAGCCTATTTTTACAGACTTTATTTACCAGGCTTGCTAAATTTGACTCTAGAAGGAGCAGCCACAGAAACTACATGTGTTTAAGACGTTCTATGATAGTTACGAATATGATAGTTACGACACATTGTGTGTCATTGCTGATGTGTTAATATATTAATACTCATATTTCATAATTTTAGGTAGAAGTATGTGGACAAAAGTATGTAGACACCCAAAATAGCATTAAAAACATTAGTGCTGGTGTGGAGTATGTCCAGCTTTGCTGCTGAAACAGCTTCACTCTTTTGAGAAGGCATTCCAATAGGTTTTGGAACGTGACTGTGAGGTCTGGCGCTTGTGTTGGACAGTAAGCCCTGGCTTACTCTTTTGTTGGTAATGTGTAATGTACCATGTCATTTTCATGTATGTTGGAAAAGTGTACTGGCAGATCGAGCCAATTTGGAGCATAACTCAAAACAGCTAGCCAGCACAACGGCTTTGAACAGTTATATAACCATTTTTAGCACGACTAAAGTCTGACACAAATGTTCAGCTTTGACAAGTTTTAATGTCACACTGATTTTCAGATTGTGGAACACCTTTATTTCAAAACAATGGGATCTAGTTACTCACCATGTGGCCATGAGGTACAGGAGCTCAGCCACACTTCCTGATCATAAGGCTTAGTTTAAGGACTAAAACTCCTCATGTTTCCGTAGTGGCATGTACATGTGAGAGAGCATTTTGGAAAGTTTTTTAGCTTAACAGTTAAATAAACTTGTAATAAATCTAAATTTAAAGGAAAATCATAAAGGTCTTGAAAAACAATATTGAAAAAAATGCAAAAAAAAGAAAAAAAATCATGTTTATTGCTTTGCCGTTTTATCTCCCTTAATAACTCTGACCTAATTTCTGTAATATCCAGTAATCCATTTTGTTCAGAGTCTGTATTATTACTTTCAAAATATTTTAAGCTTCATTTCAGTGATGCCATTGCTCCAGCTCAGAGATGTTTCTAGTGATGTGTGGATTAAGGATTTAATTCCCAGTTTGGTTCCCAGTTTTATAATCTAAAAACATTGGTCTGAGGATCCCCTAGAAAAGAAATCCAAGAGTCATTGATTATAATGTAATATCCAGTCAGATTATGTCAAATAATTACTTTACAAAATTAATGTCAAAATAATTTACAAATTATTACTAAGACAAAACAACTTTTGTCCAGTTCATAGCATTGCCTGAAGCGTGTCTGGCATTATAACATAAGCCAGGCCAGGATTATTCAGTAATTAAACAATTGTCACATTCTTCAGCTCGTTTGAAGGTGTGATGCTGAGTCTAATGTGAAAGACCAAAACAAATCTAAAATGGTAAAATACGAGTAAACTTGATGTCCGCCCAAGAATCAGCGAGTACATACACCAGTGTCCTTCAGTCCTGTGATTAAGTGGTGGGACTTGAACGTCCTGGATCATCACCATCTGCAGACTGAGTCACTGCTTCTGAAATACCAACACACACACAAACACACACCCCGTCCACCAAGAGCACATTCACACCCCTGAACCAAACAGGACTCATACTGCGACCACTCGAAGACTAAAAGCTGAGTGATGTCAGTTGGACTCTGTTTAGAGCTCAGGTTAGAAACGGTGAAAAGCTAAATGTTCAGAGGCGTTTTCATAAATGATACATTCAGTAATACTAGGAAATCAATGATAGGGTAACTCATTTGAATTCAGTGGGTGGAAAGTTCTGGAAGCTCATTGCCGCAGTGTACAGTACTGTTCAAAAGTTGATGTACCATTGTTTCAGCAATGGTACAATGACCATATGTAATTGTTTCTAAGTCTCTTTATTAAAATAAACCCAGAAAATACAGCAAATTTGTATGCAATATTAAAAAATGTACAAAATCTGAACAAAGGCTACAGTGGCAAGAATTTAGTGCGACCTCCCCTTACACTTGAGCAATAGCAGTCCGAATACAATCTGACGAAGCTTGATCAGGACTTTTTGGAAGGGTAGCAGCCAAGAAGCCACTTAGTCTTTTTACCCTGCTCATCTTCCGAATAAGTTATGATAAAGCTCCCAAAGATTGGAACAACGATGGAATGAAATGGAAAAGAGGATTTTGGAGTGACACGTTTGAATTTTTGGGTCCAAATCAATTTATTTATATATACATACATATACATTTTTTATATATAATATATATATATAATATATATATATATATATATATATATATATATATATATATATATATATATATATATATATATATATCTATATAATATTATATATGTGTGTGTGTGTGGTGTGTGTGTTATCTATATATTCTTATATACTATATGTATATGTGTGTGGTGGTGTGTTGTGTGTGGTTGTGTAGTTTTATTTATATAGATAGTATATCTATATATATCTATATCTCTCACAAACACACACACAACACACAACATCTCCTATACATATATATATATATATATATATGTATATGTGTGTGTGTTATTACTATATATATATACTATCTAAATAATAGGGTAATATATATATAGATATACTGTTCTAATGTTATGTGTGTGTGTGTTGTGTGTGTTTGGTGTCTATAATATAATCTATATACTATCTATAAATGAATATATATTCTATATATATATATATAAAAGATGGACAGCTGGGACATATATACTACGGTACACATTTTGTCTAATGTGCTAAATAGTGCTGAATAATTTTAATCCTAGTACAACAAATCTCTGCTGCAGTCAGGTGTAATTATTCAGCTCAAATTTTTTCCCACACTGAAACGGTTTCGTTTGCAAACTCCTGAATGACTGTGACACGGAACAGGTTAGGCGAAAAAAAAAAAAAAAAAAAAAAGTCTATACTTAACCTTAACTCCCCTTTGGCAGCGCCGGCAAGTGTCAAAATTTCATTTTCAAACTCAAGCGTTAGTTTCCATTCCTGGCCTGATCAGGATGAGGCGTTAATTACGTTCTTGTGAGAGGTGGGGAGGTGGTTGTGGTGGCGGTGTTGGAGGCAGGTTGTTGGCGTCTCTCTCTCTCTCTCTCCGCGGTCGCCCCCCCACGCTGGGCAGGCCCCCACTCCTCGCCCTAGGGATTATCATCGATGCACCCCGGTCCCGGGGGGGGGGGGATGCTCTCTCTCTCTCTCTCACTCCGGTCTCTCGTCTCTCTCTCCCTTCTCATCTCCTCGCTGCTGCTCTTCGGGGCTCTCTCCGTCTCGTCAGACCTCGACTCTCTCTCTCTCTCTCTCTCTCTCTCTCTCTCTCTCTCTCTCTCTCTCTTTCTCTCTTCCCACCCTTGCTCATCTCTCCTCCCTGGATTGGTCTGATATTCCCTCTCAGTGAGTTAGAAGTTCCTACGAGAATTTGGGAGCCTCTTGCAGATCAGACCGGACTGTACTGTTGACTTCTGGACCTTTCATTTCCACCGGGTTTCCTCTGTGCTCCCAAACTTGGATGGGGCGCCACTTTTCCTGAGCTCACCAGGCAAATCAAACCTTGCCGACTCTTGTTGCTTTTCTGGATCTGCAACGAGTTTCCCTCCTACACATCAGCTGGTATGATCTCCAGCATGGTGGCGGGTCCATCCGGACCTGACAAAGTATCTCTCCCGATGGCTTTTCGGCATCGTCCCTGAAGGAATCCAGACTGGTCTGAGCTGCAGCACCATGGAGCAGGCGCTGACTCCTCCAGGCTTTCACTGGGACCCCCAGGTACTTGAAGGATTGGGTTTGTGTTCGGGTCTTGAGTTCAGAGTTGTTTTTCCCAGGTGTAAAGGTTTAACGTGAACTTCATCCTTTAATTTTGGCTTCGATAAGTGCTCTCGGGGATTTCGTGTACGTCTCTGCGCGCAGAGAATTTATTCGAGAATGGTCCGTGCTGGCAGTTTTGATGAAGAGCACTTTGTCAACACGCCAACGTGTGATGACATCATCGCATAACGCTGGGAAAGTGAAGAGAAAGAGAGAGATACTAAACAAGAGCCTGAGCGCCAGGTCTTTAGTCACCCTCCTTCACACCCACTAATGCTGCGATGGTGCAGGAGGATCGGGGGCGGTGTCATGGCAACCATGTAGGAAGCCGTCCGTCACATGGTCTACTCACACAGTGCCCTCTCTTTCTTCTTCTTTTTTTCCTCCTTCTGTTTTTTTTTTTTTTTTTTCGTTTTCGGATGCCCTTCAACATTTCTACAGCCTGCACGAGCTCCAGGGTGGCTCCCTCAACACCCTGACCCTCTGCCTCTGATACGGAACAGAGCGCCAAGTCTCAAATCGGAGCCAGGAATAAGTAGAGGCGTGATGTGCGCGTGGGTGATCCTGAGGGCTTTTGAGTTTGTTTTGCTCTCCACCACAGTCCATGCATTTTGATTCAGGAACAAGAGCGCGTATGGTGGAAAGGCTTTGTCAGCGTGCTGTAAAGACTAGAGCCTTAAAGATTTTTATAGCACAGCACAGGCTCGTGTTCATGCAGCTCAGCTGCTGGATGCTTATGAGCCGGTGTTTGCTCCAATCTCAAATGTGGTTCGCTTCAAACCAGTTGTTTGAGACTTTTTTTGGGTTTGTTGACACAGATAAAGACTGGATTCAACCATATCGACCTCAGGTTCCTTTATTCCTGATGCATTACTGGCAGTCCAACTGAGGTTAAGGGTTCTCTATAATAATTAGAATAAACTGTTGTTTTCCGTGTTCAGTTTAAACATTTTTATCAGCAAAATCATGGATGTGAACTAGAGAGTTTTGAAAGTGTCACTTTCGATTTGTTTTGATTGAAAGATTCAAGCTTTCTTTATATTCATTGTGGTTTTATGACTTGCCGTGAGTGAGCAGTGACTCATCATCATTTAAAGAGACACACACTCAAAACTGATCGTTCTGAACAGAGCTATTTAGGCAGGGTGACAAGAGGCTGTGGTGCTTGAGCCTTGTGGTATTTTGACCAAAACATGTGACAGATTTTTCATTAAGACCACAGAGAAGTGTTCACATTTCTGCTCTTTTTAATGAATCATTAACAAGCCAGTTAAGATCTGAGTCCATACAAAAATACTACTTTCATACTATTTTCCTCAGTATATTTGCATTAAAAGTGGCAGAAATATATCATGCTTAGGTTCGTTCCCTGCGTAGACTGCTCTTTTCATTTAGAGGATTAAGAAAACATGCAAAGGTTTGTTCACCCCTAGTCAAATCACACAAGCTAAAGTTAGCAGGAAGCACAATTCAGTTGCTGTTATCTGCCTGTAATGTTAGCAAATGTCCAGAGTTCTCTTGATTAGGTACGAGTGTGAGAGTGTCAGCAATGCTGGTGCACCCATGGGTACAGATGTTCATGGTGACCTTGGCTCCATTTTGCAGCTCCACTTTTTTTTAGTAAAAGCTTCAGGGTGTATTCAGTTATGAACTGAATCTGTGATTTGGTTCTGATTCGAGATGTTCAGTCATATTGACCTGGACTTGGTCATCGTCTACCTTTTGTCAGTGTGGGAAAGTAATCAGACTGTGTTTTCTCTCCTGCCTCAGGATGACGTCCCGGTTAAGGAGATCAACATCACGCATCACGTCAAAGAAGGTTCGGAGAAAGCCGACCCACAGCAGTTCGAGCTGCGTAAAGTCCTGGGTCAGGGCTCCTTCGGAAAGGTGTGTGTGTGTGTGTGTGTGTGTGTTCACGTTACTCATTTCTTCTGTTGAAGTTCCATCTGCCATCAAATACAATTATCACTGATATAAAACGAAGAACAGCTATGCTCAGGCTGAAATGAATTGTTCTTGTGAACAGTTACTCATTTTCCAGAAGACAATCAGTGGAATTACTCACTGTGACATTTTAAGCTGCCGTCTCTATAGTTACTGTCTGTTTGGTTCCACTGTGATGAAAAGTTCATGCAGACCATGTTTAAGAAGTTCTTTGTTTGTAGAGTATCTATAGGACACGTGTAGGACACCTGTAGAGTAACTTTAGTACAACTTCATTACACCTGTACGACACCTGTAGAATCAGAGTGTGTTTACATGCCCTTAATAATCCAATAACTGAAGAAAATCCAATGTTCAGGATTACACTCAGCCAGTAATGTCACAGAAGGGTGAGATGTGAACTTTAATAATTAATTAATGAAATTCTTCAATTCTTTGAGCATATACTGCATTTCAGACTCTCCAAAAGTATTTGGAAGCCATTTCACGGGAGTCGCATTTATAGCCAGGGTTGCCAGATCTCACGAGAAAAACATTCCCTGAGAATTGACAAACCTGGCAACGAGTTTGGTTCTGCTAGCCATTTCCACGACAGCTCTACAATCTATAGAGTTACGTTTGCATGTCCAGATTGAGCAAACCGATTGAAATCAGAGTAAGGACATGCATGCGCTGAGAAATCCGAGTTACAATGCAACTCTAGGATTTCTTAATCTGATTTCTGGACCGTAACTCGATCTGAGAAATGGGAGTGTTCTGTATGCTTACATGACCACTTGAATAATCAGATAACTGCAGAAATCTGATTATGATCGGATTGCTAAGTGCATGTTCTCAAATGCTGTCATTTTCAGTAGCACCTCTGTAGGGCAATTGTTATACAGGTGTATGGTAACTTTAGGGTAATTTTAGGACACCTGCAGGATACTTGTAAGGTAACTGTAGAGTAACTTTAGGATAGCTGTTGAGTAACTGTAAGGTGGACTGTGGTAGCCTAGCGGTTAAGGTACTGGACTCTGGACCAGAAGGTCCAGGGTTCAAATCCCACATCTGCCAAGCTGCCACTGTTTGGTCCT
Source organism: Ancistrus triradiatus (assembly GCA_025084515.1). Lineage (NCBI taxonomy): Eukaryota > Metazoa > Chordata > Actinopteri > Siluriformes > Loricariidae > Ancistrus > Ancistrus triradiatus. Next base: position 8,622 of record JAJAGP010005134.1, read on the forward strand.
TGAGCCCTTAACCCACAATTGCTTGGATTGTAAGACTGTATCAATTGTAAGTCGCTCTGGATAAGGGCGTCTGCTAAATGCTGTAAATGTAAACTTAAGGACATCTGGAGGGCATTTGTAGGGTAAGTATAGGGAGATAAGGAAAATGTAGGAGACCTGTAGGGTAACTTCAGGACACCTAAAGGACTATAGGATAACTAAGACAACTTTAGGATGCTTGTAGGGTAAATGTACCTATACACCTACTCCGCTAAATGTCTGGGGTTTTTTATGAGGACTAGTTGCTGGATTTTTCAGCTGAGTGATTAAATACATTGTAAAACCTTTTCCTTACAGTCAGGATTTGTCTCTGTAACATCAAAATCCAGAACTGCTCACATCTTAGTCTTAAGAACTTAAGTCAGGACCTTCCTGACATATGGCCATAGTTCTGAAAGGAGAAAACAGATCTTTGACCCTTTGTCTCTCCAGGTGTTTCTGGTGAAGAAGACCACGGGGCCGGATGCAGGACAGCTGTATGCCATGAAGGTCCTGAAAAAAGCCACGCTGAAAGGTAACGCGCTCCTACACAACAATAATGAGCATGTGTGAGAGAAGGAGGAACTATGAGAAAGAGGAACCTTTGGAGTGTGTGTACAAACCCACCACCAGTTCCCATGGTTTCAGCAGCAGTGCTGTGGTCGACCTTTTTTCTGTTTTGCCTTTGACAGGATGTTTTGAGTGTATGTGAGTCATGATGCTGAATTCAGCCGGTCCGTCAGCGTGTAATCACTAGTTTAACCAAGAAAAACCTTTTACTCTGTCGTAGCACTTTCTGAAAACAATAAGCGAATGAAGTATAAAGCACAGAACCTCAGAAGGTTTCTTGAGTAGACACCAGTTTTGTGCTTTAGACGTTTGGTCATGCTTTTATCTAAATTGATTGCTAGCATATCCTGATACAACGAAAGCAAGTGATGCGTAAATGCCTCGCTTGCGATGCCGGTACTCGAACCCTCACCCTTTCTCCATCCTTCCAAGTACGTGTACCAAATAGGAACCACTGTACTGAGCAATATTATATTAACAGTACTGCAATTGATAAGGGAAAGCTTACACAGTTAGATTTTGAACTACACAAGAGGCCGGGAAAAACCCTAACTGAGCACTTTATTAGGACTTTATACTGGGTAGCTCTGAAAACAGCCTCAGTTCTTCATAGCATGGATTCCACAAGAAGTTGGAACCATTCCTTGGAGATTCTGCGCCAAGTTGGCGTAACCGTGTCTAACAATTCAGATTTTTCGGCAAATCTCCCGTTCTACCACATCCCAGAGGTTTTCTGTTCGATTCAGATCTGGTGACTGAACTCTGAACTCCCTGTCATGTTCATGAGGTCAGTTTGAGAGGAATTTGCGGTGATCATGGTGAAGTGGTGCTTCAGTCATGCTGGAAGTAGCTGTTAGAACAGTGGTTCCCAAACTTTTTTTTTTCCTTGGAGCTTGCACACAAAGACCAAAAGAATAAAGTGACTCATTGCAAATTTTTATTGGCAAACATTAACATAAATTATAGCCTTTTCTCTTGGTTTCCATTTTTTTTTTTCCTTTTTCTATGTTGGCTCCACTTCTTTTTCATGATAGCTAAACATTTAGCTAAAAGTCTTTTAAAGTACTTGTATACAGATTTTGTTCCAGTAAGTGTGCTATTTTAATGTTTTTTGTTTTGTTTTTTTTAACATATGCAAATTTTGACGAACTCAGGGCACCTCGGAGCAGACAATGCCTCGTGCAGGCCTGTGGCATGTTACTGTTACTCTTCCCCAGGTCCGGTTGTGTGTTTTAGGAGAGGGACTGCAGCTCTGATCTTTTCTCTCTGCTCTGTTTGTTCTTTCTCTCCTTTATTTAATTAGTCATCCAGTGCCATCTGTGTTACCCTGCACTGCCAGGAAACAGGGGTGTGAGGGGAGGGTTGTTATTTAGCACTGATTAAGTAGTGTATAGTGTAGTATTTAAAAAGTGTGTGTGGTTGTGTGTGTTTAGTACGCGACCGGGTCAGGACTAAAATGGAACGCGACATCCTGGTGGAAGTGAACCACCCTTTCATTGTTAAGCTGCACTATGGTAAGTTTAAGACGATCCTCGTGATGGATTTCTCTCATTACGTGGTCCGACTAGCTCTTATGAAGCCATTACATCTCTCTCTCTCTCTCTCTCTCTGTTTCTCGCTCGCTCACTTACTCGATCCATCCATTACCAGCATTCCAGACTGAGGGAAAGCTTTACCTGATCCTGGACTTTCTGCGAGGAGGAGATCTGTTCACCCGTCTGTCCAAAGAGGTGAACACAGTCAAGCCTGCTGTTTATGCCGATAGATAATGAGAAACCTCCATGTTTACTTGACTCGGGCGGTAATCGGATTTCTACTTTGCAACCAGACAATAACATGAATGGGATGTATGGGACGTAAACTTCAAAATGTAATATAAAATAGTCAAATTCTTCATTTCCTCGAGTAGATACTGCATATCAGAGTCTCCACAAACTGTTCGATAGCCATTTAGCTGCCTTTAATTTCGTGGCGTGATTAATGTTGGGGTTGCCAGATCCCTCGAGAAAAAACCTGTCAATGACGATGGAAAAAAGAGGCCAAATAAAAAAGTCTTTAGTATAGGCAACCGTGTCGGGTTAGGCTCGCGCACATGTGCAGACTGAGAGAAACTATTACTGGGGTAAAATCCAGCTCTGTTTATTGAATTTTTAAATCTGATTTCTAGATCAGAGCATGTTGTGTACATGACAACTTCAGATAACTGCAGAAATTCGACTATGATCAGAGTATTAAGTACATGTGCACGCCCTCCATGTGTCTGACTAGTATCGACGTAACCGTGCTCCTGTCATGAATAGCCGTTGATGCTGATGTGACGTTAAATAAAACTAGAGAGGTGCATTTCCTGAAGAAAATGCGAGTGTGATTGCCACTCTGCAATGGTCGACCCAGAGCCTTCCTAAGGGGTCCCATGGGCATCACATTTCTCCTCAGGGTGCATCCATGATCAAGTTTGCCGAAATCTGTGGCCGTAGGTTGAAAACTGACTGAGTTATGATCATTGACACGCCAGGGGCCATAGTCCTCAGCCGGGGCCCTCAGGGGCCCCATGGCCATCACCGGTCGCCTCCGATTGCACCCGTGACCAAGCCTGCCGAATTTCATGGCTGTAGGTGAACAACTGACTGAGTTATGGCCATTGACATGCCAGTTGTCCATAGTGCCCAGCCGGGGCCCTCAGGGGCCCCATGGGCATCACATGTCCTCTCAGAAAGCCCTATACAAGCACACCATTGGAATGGCGCTGGAACGGGGTCGATATCTCGAAAGCTGCAGCGGTTGAATAATAATAAGAAGAAGAAAAATAAGACTTTCAGATAACAGTAGTGTGATGGCCTCTATAGACAATCACACTAACAAATAAATGAAGCGAAACAAAGATTTAAAAACCAGATAGAACATTAGGATAATGTCAGAAGTTGTGATAAATGTCTATACAAAAGATTCGTAACCTAGCGTGGCTAACTGTAGGTCCTTGCTTCTCAGGTGATGTTCACAGAAGAGGACGTGAAGTTTTACCTGGCAGAGCTGGCTTTAGCACTGGACCACCTTCATGGACTTGGAATCATCTACAGGGACCTCAAACCAGAGAAGTACATAAGAGCAGCTAATCATAACAAACAGTTTATCCCACGAAACCCACACTATTTTGATGACTTCTCTACCTAAAGTAACATTCTAACTTAAACACGGGCTGCATTCATGGTCTTTGTGTCAGTGGATTCTTATATTCATGTCTTGTTTAAAATCGTTGTCTTCTGGTTGAAGCTGTACTCAGCGTGTCATAAGGAAATGACAAGGACATTTTGTAAGCTTAGTCGAAACATAGATCAAGCTTTGATGTATTTGCAGCGTTTTGGAATGCAACATGGTTTTGGCTTACTGATACACAGGATAAACATTCTATTCTTTCTAAAACAAACAAAAAAAATCCTGTTTATTACATGATCATCCCCTCTGAGAACAAAGGAGTAATGAAGCAGGAGGTGATGCAAGTGGGGGGCAGGGGGGTGATGCAAGTGGGGGGAGGGGGGTGATGCATGTTGGGGGCTGATGGAATTCAAATGCAAGGGAGTAACACCAAAAGCGTTAATTCAAAGGAGTAATGCAAGGGTTAATGCCAATGGGTAGTGCAACTGGGTAATACATGGGGGCAGTGCCAGAGGTAATGCACGTGACAGACTTTGATGCTTTGAAATTTGTGATTTCAGTATTCTGCTGGATGAGGATGGGCACATAAAGCTGACGGGTAGGTAATGCCATATCACTGCAGTCTCCTGTCTCCTCTCTCTCTCTCTCTCTCTCTCTCTTCCTCTCTCTCTCCTCTCTGTGTGTGAAAGAAGATACCTAGGCATGCAGCATTTCAGACATCTTTTTGCCCCTTCCTAATCCACAGGCAGAAATGCTTTCATCAAACATGCCAGACAGGCAGTATCTACCAGTGGTGATTTTATTTTTATATACATTTTTTTATTACATTCTCATATATATATATATATATATATGAATGTAATGATTATATTTGTAAGCGTTTGCGTCAAAGCAAAAGGATAAATCTGTTGAAGAAGACTGTACACCTGAAAGGAGGCTCTGTTATGCCACCTCTAGTCTAGATACAGTGGGGCAAAAAAGTATTTAGTCAGCCACTGATTGTGCAGGTTCTCCTACTTAGAAAGATGGGAGAGGTCTGTATTTTTAGCATAGGTACACTTCAACTTTAAGAGACAAAATGAGGGGAAAAAATCCAGGAAATCACATTGTAGGATTTTAAAAGAATTTAATTGTAAATCATGGTGGAAAATAAGTATTTGGTCACCCACAAACAAGCATGATTTCTGGCTCTCACAGACCTGTAACTTCTTTAAGAAGCTCTTCTGTCCTCCACTCGTTACCTGTATTAATGGCACCTGTTTGACCTCGTTATCTGTATAAAAGACACCTGTCCACAGCCTCAAACAGTCAGACTCCCAAACTCAACCATGGTGAAGACCAAAGAGGTGGAAGGACACCAGGAAGAAATTCTACAATAGCCAAGCAGGTTGGTGTGAATAAATATAACTGTGGGAGCAATTGTAAGGAAAATGGAAGACATACAAGACCATTGATAATCTCCCTCGATCTGGGGCTCTACGCAAGATCTCATCCCAGTGGGATCAAAATGATCATGAGAACGTGAGCAAAATCCCCGAACTACACACGGAGGGACCTGATGAATTACCTGCAGAGAGCTGGGACCAAAGTAACAAAGGCTACCATCAGTAGCACACACTACGCAAAGAGGGACTCAGATCCTGCATTGCCAGGCGTGTCCCCCTGCTTAAGCCAGTACATGTCCAGGCCTGTCTGAAGTTTGCCAGAGAGCATATGGATGATCCAGAAGAAGATTGGGAGAATATCATGTGGTCAGATGAAACCAAAATAGAACTTTTTGGTAAAAGCTCAACTGGAGGAAAAAGGATGCTGAGTTGCATCCCAAGAACACCATACCTACTGTGAAGGGGTGGAAACATCATGGAAACTTCATGATTGAGGATGTTTTTCTGCAAAGGGGACAGGACGACTGATCCGTGTTAAGGGAAGAATGAATGGGGCCATGTATCGTGAGATTTTAAGCCAAAACCTCCTTCCATCAGTGAGAGTACTGAATATGGAACGTGGCTGGGTCTTCCAGCATGACAGTGATCCCAAACACACCGTGCAAAATTTGTGCAGGGAGTTGAAAGTCCGTGTTGCCCCAAAACCTCACTGCTCTAGAGGAGATCTGCATGGGGGAATGGGCCAAAATACCAGCTACAGTGTGTGCCAACCTGGTGAAGACTTACAGGAAACGTTTGACCTCTGTCACTGCCAGCAAAGGTTATGTTACAAAGTATTGAGCTGAACTTTTGTTATTGACCAAATACTTATTTTCCACCATAATTTACAAGTAAATTCTTTAAAAAACTTACAATGTGATTTCCTGGATTTTATTTCCTATGTGTACCTATGATGAAAATTACAGACCTCTCTCATCTTTCTAAGTAGGAGAACTTGCACAATCAGTGGCTGACTAAATACTTTTTTGCCCCACTGTATAAGATGAGGTACGGTTGGGCATGGAGGCATACAGGTTCCGTCCTGTGGCACATTTTCCAACAGGTGTTGCAGCTGGAGCTGTAGATCCTGTACACCTGTAAGTTGCCAGAGCAGGCGATCAAGCTGGTCCTCTAAATGCTTGATTGGTGATCAATCTGGCGACTGGAACATGAACAAATCGTGCAGTTCAATACTTTGTAGTAGCGGTAGTCGTGTCGCAGGTTGTAACTGGTTAATAGGATGTGTCATCACATTAATTTCAAGAGACGTTAAAGAGGGTGTCTCAATGTGGTGTTCAGTTTTTTTTAGCACCACAGGGCGCAGTCATTCTAAAGACTCAAATGTCTTTTAATTGTAGAGGACGTAGTCTTTTTGTTTACATTTTTATACAAGAAATGATTAAATAATGTTTTCACTCGGTTAATTAAATGTAGTGAAGGTACAATAGAGCGTTGTTTATCATTGTAAACCTCAGTTTCTGTCATTTGTTTAAATGTAGGGGACTAAAGTTTTTTGTTTAGAAGCTTATGTAGGAATATGTGCCTTGTTTTGCATAGTTTACACTTTGGAAATAAATTGGAATGTCCTTTGTCGAATGTAAAATCGATAATCGTGAGAGAATTGAATCGTTACGCCTCTAGTAGGTAGTCTGTACGGGACTTTGCATTCATGTGTGTGTAATGCCAGCTTTTACCGTGACTTGACTGTATTTGCATGTGTGTGCTCAGACTTCGGCCTCAGTAAGGAGTCGATTGATCATGAGAACAAGGCCTACTCGTTCTGTGGGACGGTCGAGTACATGGCTCCAGAGGTGGTGAACCGCCGAGGCCACACCCACAGCGCTGACTGGTGGTCTTACGGTGTACTTATGGTAAGTTCTGGGACTAATCCTTTTTTTTTTTTTTTTTGACAACACACTGTTGACAGACCAGTTTCACACCTGTTGTTTAAAGGTTGTGAGCCGTTTAGCTTTTGACATTTGAGGGAGCAGTTTGTAATTTGTGCAGCTCTTTGTTGCCTGAGAGGTGAGTCATGACCTCAACGAAAACAATGAGGAGTGCTCGCATTCCTCCACTTACTAACTCTGTTAAAATAGACTATGCTTGAGATTGAGTGGGTTGTGTTAGAGGAAAGGGGCGGAGCAGGGGTGGGGCTTTCATCCAGGTTAGAAAAATGATTAACTGTCATAACGAGAAGCAAGTAACTCAGACTGTACGTCCGATGCTGGTATTTAGAGAGCAGGGTGACCAACGGCCGATATATAATGCCGATATCCCCCCCTTTATTTATTTTTATTTTTTTTGCAACTTGTAATACTAAAATGAGAGACAAAATTGCTGTTTGCACTCTGTCTTTTTTATAACTAAAAAAATTAATAAAAACTTTTATATAAACATGCTCTGGCATGGTACAATGCAACCCGGCATAGTGTGAGTACTCACAAAGGGGAGGGGTCCCGAGCCCAAAATTCACTGGGACAGGTCACCAGTCCAAGCCACAGGATCTGCACTCACTGAAGTGCATCATGTATAACACTGCCGATGCATTTTGCTGTATTTATATAAATTGTGCTGTGCAAAAGTCTTAGGCCACCATTAGATTAGATATACCAATGTTTTGGCAATGGTATAGTGACTATATATAAATATTTCAGTCTCTTTATTAGAATACCACCAGAAAATACAGGAAATCTGTATGCAGTATTAAAACAGCTTCTATAGGCTACAGTGGCAAGTTTTTATGTGACCTCCCCTTACACTTGAGCAATAGCAGCATCTGGCAGTTTCACCGGGATACCAAGTTGACCCTTCTGAAGAAGCTTGATCAGGAATGTACTTTTTTGGAAGGGTAGCAGCCAAGAAGCCGCTTTTTCTGAAAAGGAACAGGGTAAACAGGCTATGATCTGCTAAAGATCAAATATTGGAATGAAGATCAGTGGAAAAGAGGATTATGGAAGTGTCATCAACAATATGTTATATATGGTCATTATATCAAGTGATGACTAGAGAACTGGACAAACATCTGCAGTTCTGTATATGCAACGCCTCCATAAGAAACCCCGGCGCTTTTAACCAGCTGTTTTGTTTCCTGTTTCAGTTTGAGATGTTAACGGGAACACTCCCCTTCCAAGGAAAGGATCGCAAAGAGACCATGACCATGATCCTGAAGTGAGTACTGCGCTTTTAGCCTGAGTGGCTGTAGTCTGAGTACACACGATACAAAAAGCAGTCAGGCAGGACATGGCTGATCTTGTGTTGACACGGATGTTGAATCCCAGCATCTGTCACTTAACCTAGAATAAACACACACACACACACACACACACACACACACACACACACACACTCTCTCTTTACTTCCCGTAACGTCTGGGCGTGAATTACAGTGAGTAATGCTGGTGGAGCAACTGTTGATATGAATGAAGTGCCCCAGGCTGGTAGATAAGCAGTGGCAGTGGGGTTACAGCAGATCTCCAGAATGCACAGGGAGGTTATTATGGAGCAGAGAATCCTTCTGGTATTACTTCACCTGAACAGACTCGGAGTTTGTTGTTCTAGTTTTTATGGTTTATGCAAGTTGCTGAGATTTTCTAGCATTGCATTGTTTGGTATGAACTAGGTTATACAAGGTTAATAGAATACAATTATACCTATAGAAAACCATAATACCCTGTCAAAGTCTGTAACTTTTGTCATATATCACACTTTCCAGGTTTGGAAATGTGATCAGCTCCTTCAGATTAAACATTATAAACTCGGGTGGACAGGATTAGGAATGAGATCATCAGAGGGACAGCACAGGTTGGAAAATTGAGACAAAATTCGAGAGGGAAGACTGAGATGGTTTGGACATGTGCAGAGGAGGGATAGTGGATATATTGGTAGGAGGATGTTGGAGATGGAGCTGTCAGGCAAGAGACGGAGAGGGAGACCAAAGAGGAGTTATATGGTTGTGGTAAATGAAGATATGCAGGGAGTTGGGGTGAGAGGAGAGGACGTGGAGGACAGGGTGAGGTGGAAATGTTTAACTCGCTGTGGTGACCCGTGATAAAGGGAGAAGCCGAAAGAAGAAGAAGAAGAAACTCGGGTGTATAAAAATCAAGGTATATTGGGTATATTATAAAACCAGTCACCTTGGCCGTATGTCCTTGAGTGGCCAAGTCAAAGCCCTAAATCCAGTAGAGAATCTGGGGATGGAGCAGTTCATTGCCACTCGAGCCAAAATTGGACTGAACTTTTACAATTCTGCAAGGACAAATGGGCAGGTACTCCCCAATCTAGGCATGGAAAGGTGCTAAAGACCTATCCAAACAGACTGATGGGTTTAATTAAAAGAAAATTAGCCTCTATGAAGCCTTAATTCAGGGCACTGGTCGCTATTTAATGGGTTTCTTTGTACATGAATGTCGGAAGGCAAAACCGCAGGTCCAGCTTGGAAAAAAGAGATTTTAATGGATTTTAATTTCTGGCTGTGAGATGAAAAGTGGCTTTTTCAAACGGATTTTTCAAACCATTTTCTGAAGGCAGTCTATTGAATTTCTTCTTCCCCTTCACATAAAGAATGATTAGCAGCCTAGCTTTCAAACTGGCACGTAAGGTGAGGTGAAAATGACAAGATCTTTTTCATTCAAAGCATTAATACATGGAGCTGTTCACATTCTAACACTGTATTAATGATTTCTCATGCATTCCTACACAGTTTAAAGTTAAACCTTTTTTCCGTTTTGCTAACTAGCTCCAGTTTAGCTGGCTAATGTTTGGTGCTGGGTCTGTCTGTGTCAGGAGGTGATGAGTGACCGTTTGAATGCATTTCCTGTTCTGCTGTCCTTTACCCTGATCACTGACCTTCTGCAGGGCAAAGCTGGGCATGCCTCAATTCCTCAGTCTGGAAGCTCAGAGTCTCCTGCGCAACCTCTTCAAACGCAATCCCGCTAACCGGCTGGGTGAGAAACAAAGCACTTCTGTACACGCGCTGTCTAATGCTCGCTCTTGCATTAGGAATGTTCAGTTTTACACTGGAATCAGAGCTACAGCTGGTGAATATTGTTTGTACAGGTGCTGGACCAGATGGTGTTGAGGAAATAAAGAGACACCAGTTTTATGCTTCCATTGACTGGAATGTAAGTGTGGGTTGGGATTTTCTATCTGTCTACGAATCAAAGTGCACCATTATATGGATGGATGGATCTATAGATGAATAGATGTACAGATAGCTAGACAGATGGAGGAACTGGTGAATAGGAGGAAAAGAGACATAAAAACAGACAGACTGTCAAGAGATAGAAAAAGACAGACAGTTTGAATGTAAAAACAGTTAAGACACTTAAAATGGAAGGAAAAGTACAGGTACTTCCCGCTGTACGTTGCCCCCGTTTATAATTTAAAACAAATCACTTTTAAAATAAGCTTTATGTTTATGATTTTGTCCAACTAGTTTACTGAAAGTGTTTTAAGCATGTTTAAGGTACTTTACGCACTACGATACTCTCCTGAACTCGGCAGGGTGGGACATAGGGAGTCACGTGGCTGGAGTGATGAGTGATGGGAAATGTAGTGAGGAAAAGCCGTGGCTGAGGCTCGCGTTTTAAGCATGTTTTTAATGTAGGCTGCTCTATGATATATAGAGTATATACTACAATGCTCAGTTTATGATAAATTCAGTTTACAATGGATTTGTCAAGAACGTTTCCCCTTAGTAAATTGGGGAATAAATGGACACAAACAGATGGAAAGACAATCGGACTGAAAGAGAGACACAAGGACGGACAGTGAGAAAGAAAGGCAGATGGACGGATGGAAAGACAGACAGGCAAACAAATACATAGATGGACGAAAGGATGATAGATGGAGAGACAGATGGACAGACAGACAGTTGGAAAGACAGGCAGAAAGACAGACAGACGGAAAGATAGGCTCAAGGACAGATGGAAAGGCAAGCTGATGGACGAACGGAAGGACAGACAGACGGAAAGACAGGCACAGGGACGGGGGAAAGACGGACTGAAAGACAGGTGGATGGATGGACAGACGGAAAGACAGGAACAAGGATAGGAGAAAGACAGACCGACGAATAGACAGGCAGATGGATGGATGGATGGAAAGACGGACAAACAAAGACAGGCACAAGGACAGATGGAAAGACAGGTGGATGGACGGACAAAAAGACAGACAGACGGAAAGACAGGCACAGGGACGGGGGAAAGACGGACTGAAAGACGGATGGATGGACGGACGGACGGAAAGACAGGAACAAGGATAGGAGAAAGACAGACCGACGAATAGACAGGCAGATGGATGGATGGATGGAAAGACAGACAAACAAAGACAGGCACAAGGAAAGACAGGTGGATGGACGGACAAAAAGACAGACAGACGGAAAGAGGGACTCAAGGACAGACGGAAAGGCAAGCTGATGAACGGACAGCAGGACAGACAGATGGGCAGACAGGCTCAAGGACGGAGGAAAGACTGACTGAAAGACCGGTGGATGGACGGACAGAAAAACAGATGGAAATACAGGCTGATGGACATTCAGGAAGACCGGAACAAGGATGGGAGAAAGACAGACAAACAAAGACAAGCACAAGGACAGAGGAAGGGAGGACCGACAGATGGAAAGTCAGGTGGATGGCTGGACGGACAGAAAGACCGGAACAAGGATAGGAGGAAGACAGACCGACAGATAGACAGGCAACTGGACGGATGGAAAGACAGATGAGCACAAGGACAGCGGAAGGGAAGATAGACAGGTGGAAAGAAGGGTGGATGGATGGATGGACAAAAAGACAGATGGCTGGAAGAAAGTTTGAAAGATGGACTGATAGAGAAAGACAGGTGGACACAGATGGTCTAAGACAGATGGATGGACAGACTGAGGGAAAGACAGGTGGGCGGATGGCTGAAGACGGGCAGAAGGATGGCCAGATGTACAGGCAGAAGGGCAGACAGACGGCCTGATGGGTAGACAGTAGAGAAGGTTATGAAGAAACGTAAATGGTATGGAGCTTGATGGATTGACCCGTGATCAGCTGGATATATAAACTAACACTGGTACATTTAGACTGTGGTTAAGTGTGAAAAAATAAAATTACTCAAAAACATCAGATAGAATAAAGTGGATCTGCTTAAAATCACGAGTACAGAATGGAAGATTCATCGTGTTAAAGTTTAGGTATTAACATCCATCGGTCTCCTTTTGTCACCAGAAATTATTTAGGCGAGAGATTTACCCTCCCTTCAAACCTGCGTCTGGGAGACCTGACGACACCTTCTACTTCGACCCAGAATTCACAGCTAAAACTCCCAAAGGTACGCCGCTAAGAGCAGCCACTTATCCCGGTGTGTCTTTTCCCTGGCAGAGTGCTTCATGACTAATTTATAGCATTAGTGTAGAGAAATGGCTAACAGCAGAGAAGAGCGCCTTCACACGTCTGTGCAGGAGACAAAGCGGGATGTGCTTCAAAGTGTGTTTGTGCGTCTGTGCGTAGATTCACCCGGCGTGCCCCCGAGCGCCAATGCCCACCAGCTGTTCAGAGGCTTCAGCTTTGTGGCCATCAGCTCGGAGGAGGAAACCCAACCGCTGCAGAGCAACATCAGCTCCATAGTGCAGGTGATGTAAGAAGGTTGTCAGGGGACGGTTTTCGCACCTCAGTGATGCAACAGCGACCCCTACCATGGGGTGGTTATGGACTGGCAGTCACTGGCATTTGGCCCAAATATAGATTTATACAAGACTTCTATAATCAGATTAGATGGGTGCTATCAATAATAATACTTTTGCTATTCTCAAAACATCACTGTGGTTGGAACTGAGGGTTGGCCTGATTACCTCTTGATCTGAACCCGTACCCTTTCACGGCTTTCAAATGTCCGTGAATGAATAGCTGCCTATCAGATGCTCATTAAATGTAATCAAGCTGGTCGTGACCCTCTGTTCATGGGTCTCTTCTCTGCAGCAGCTGCACAGAAACGCGTCCCAGTTCAGCGACTCGTACGAGGTCAGGGAGGACATCGGCGTCGGGTCGTACTCCATCTGCAAGCGCTGCATTCAGAAAAGCACAGGCATGGAGTACGCCGTCAAGGTGACCCTGCAGTCCCGCCCACAGCTGCTCGATTCCTTTTTAATGAGAGCGACCACCATTTACCTTTTATGCTTTTTTTTTATAACCAGATCATCAATAAAGCTAAAAGGGACCCGACCGACGAGGTGGAAATCCTGCTACGCTACGGCCAGCATCCTAACGTCATCACTTTAAAAGACGTAAGTGCAACAGAGCATATCGATAGGCACTTTGGATTTCAGCTTGAATTAGATTAGGAGTAAGTTAACCCTAGGAGATCTGATACTGCAGGGCTGCCTCGGGTATATTTTTAGCCAGAAGCATTGTGATGTGATCCAGCAGATCCTGTCCTTTGGGAATATTTATTACGCCATATATAGCTTATAGATTATATCATTTATATTTGTTTACTTTGTTAGGCTCTGTTTACATGCGCCGAGCCGATCATAAATCTGTGTTATAAATCTATAAATTAGAGTTCTAGTCAAAGTCATAACATTATGACCAAATCCTGTGTTAGTCATCCTCTAATCCGTCATCAGTTCTCATAGGATGCCGCCTACAAGATCCTGGTGGCTGGACATTTTTGGTAGGTGGAATATTTTCAGTCCAGCAGTGATACTGAGGTGTTAAACTATAACAGGGCAGTGCTGAGAATGATCCACCACCCAAATAGTACCTGATCTGTGTGGGTCCTGACCATTAAAAAAGAGAGTAAAGGGGACAAACAAATTATGAAGAGAAACAGAGGGACTACAGGCTGTAATTGTAGAACTACAAAGTGCTTCTACAGTGGGTCAAAAAAGTATTTATCCAGCCACTGATTGTGCAAGTTCTCCTACCTAAAAAGATGAGAGGTCTGTAATTCCCATCATAGCTACACTTCAACTATGAGAGACAAAATGAGGAAAAAAATACAGGAAATCACATGGTAGGATTTTTAAAGAATTTAATTGTAAATCATGGTGGAAAATAAGTATTTGGTCACCCACAAACAAGCAAGATTTCTGGCTCTCACAAACCTGTAACTTCTTTTTTAAGAAGCTCTTCAGTCCTCCACTCGTTACCTGGATTAATGGCAGCTGTTTGACCTCATTATCTGTATAAAAGACACCTGTCCACAGCCTCAAACAATCAGACTCCAAACTCAACCATGGCCAAGACCAAAGAGCTGTCGAAGGACACCAGGAAGAAAACTGTAGACCTGCACCAGGCTGGGAAGAGTGAATCTACAATAGGCAAGTAGGTTGGTGTGAATAAATTATCTGTGAGAGCAATTGCAAGAAAATGGAAGACATGCAAACATTGGATAATCCTCCCTCGGTCTGGGGCTCACGCAAGATCTCATCCATGGGGTTCAAAATGAATTGATGAGAACTGTGAGCAAAAATACCAGAACTACACGGAGTGACTGATGAATCACCTGCAGAGAGCTGGTAACCAAAGTAACAAAGGCACCATCAGTAAAAACCACTACGCATAGAGGGACTCGGATCCTGCAGTGCCATGCGTGTTCCCTCTGCTTAAGCCATACAATGCCCATGCCCTTCTGAAATTTGCCAGAGAGCACATTATGATCCAGCCAGAGGTGGGAGAATATCATGTTGTCAGAATGAACCAAAATAGAAAACTTTTTGGGTAAAAACTCAACTGTTTGGAGGAAAGAAATGCTTAGTGCATCCCCAAGAACACCATACCTACTGTGAACATGGGGGTGGGAAACATCAATTCTTTGGGGCTGTTTTTCCTGCAAATGGGACAGGATGACTGATCCGTGTAATGGAAGAATTGAACGGGTCATGTAACGTGAGATTTTAAGCCAAAACCTCCTTCCATAAGTTAGAGCATTGAAGATGGAACGTGGCTGGGTCTTCCAGCATGACAATGATCCCAAACACACCGCTCGGGCAATGAAGGAGTGGCTCCGTAAAAACCATTTCAAGGTCCTGGAGTGGCCTAACCAGTCTCCAGACCTCAACCTCATAGAAAATTTGTGGAGGGAGTTGAAAGTCCAAGTTGCCCAGCGACAGCCCCAAAACATCACTGCTCTAGAGGAGATCTGCATGGAGGAATGGGCCAAAATACCAGCTACAGTGTGTGCCAACCTGATGAAGACCTACAGGAAACGTTTGACCTCTGTCATTGCCAACACAGGTTATGTTACAACGTATTGAGTTGAACTTTTGTTATTGACCAAATACTTATTTTTCACCATAATTTACAATTAAATTCTTTAAAAAAATCCTACAATGTGATTTCCTGGATTTTTTTTCTCAGGTTGTCTCTCAGTTGAAGTGTAGCTGTGATGAAAATTACAGACCTCTCGCATCTTTCTAAGTAGGAGAACTTGCACAATCAGTGGCTGACTAAATACTTTTTTGCCCCACTGTATATGGTAACTGATAAAATGGACAATGTTGAAATAAGGAGATGGTCATAATGTCATGCCTGAAAGGTGTAGAGGCTTTAATATTCATTTAACAGCACAATAACAGAAGTTAAACTGTTCCATAGGTATACGATGATGGGCGTTCGGTGTTTCTGGTGACCGAGCTGCTTAAAGGCGGTGAGCTGCTGGATAAGATCCTCAGACAGAAGTTTTTCTCAGAGAGGGAAGCCAGCGCCGTCCTCTACACCATCACCAAGACTGTGGAGTATCTGCATGCACAAGGGGTATTTATCATATATTCAAAGCAACTGCCATCCGGTTTATTCAAATCCTCCAGGACTGGTGATTTTGAACCAGGAAATCTCAAATCCCCATAATCCAAAACCCCTGGTCAAGAAATGACGCTTGTTGGTTTTCTAACAAAGTTGCAGAAACCTGTCACATTTACTGCTGTTCCCTGCACAGGCTGTACCTAACAACACTGTGTGTGTAGTTACACTATCAGAACTACTACATCCTTTACATCTCCTTTACTTTGTGGCGCCAATATATTAGACTGACATGACTGAAAGTATGTGGTATCAGGTTTTGAAAAATACAGGATCCAGGCAGGGATGTTGGTCTTAGTCTCAGTTTCCACACGCAACAGCCTGAGAAGGTCAGCCCAGACTTCTCTATCCCTGGCCACAGATCTTCTAGGATCGGCAGATGCTCTCATGCCAGCTGTGGTATAAGAGGTTATCCGGCAGGTCCTGGGTCTGCCCCGGGGTCTCTTTCCAGAATGTGCCTGGAACAGCTGTAGCTCTACCCCCAATCAGAGGGTATCCTAAAGAGATACCCAAACCATGCCAACCCACATACAGACTGCGACCTCGCAATGTGATTAGATCCTGTAACGATCCTGTTGCGTCCCCTCAGGTGGTCCATAGAGATCTGAAGCCGAGTAACATTCTCTACGTGGATGAATCTGGCAACCCGGAGTCCATCAGGATCTGTGATTTTGGCTTTGCCAAGCAGCTGAGGGCAGAGAACGGGCTGTGATGGACGCCGTTCTACACTGCCCCAACTTCGTAGCCCCATAGGTACGCGTCACTCTCGCTTCACCCTCAACATCGTTTTTTTTCACTCAGACTCTGTCCAACGAGGGATTCTGAATGTCTTATCAAGTAATCGAGGGGATTGTGCTGTCCAGGTGCTGAAGAAGCAGGGTTATGACGCTGCGTGTGATATCTGGAGCCTGGGGGTTCTTCTGTACACCATGCTAACTGGGTAAACACATCAGTCTGGTATAAAGGAAGAACGTACACTGTGGGATCTGTTGTTGAGATTGTGCTGTTTGACAGGTTCACTCCGTTTGCCAATGGACCCGAGGACACGCCGGAGGAGATCCTGGCTCGAATCGGCAGTGGCAAGTTCTCTCTGACGGGCGGCTACTGGAACTCGGTCTCACCTGAGGCTAAGGTACGTTCAGGGAAGGACTGATGGGTGTACACAAATGCACAGGGTTTTGCCAGTAAGAACGGGAATGTTTCCCAGTTCCAAGTCCAAAGCCATTCATTGGGGTTTGATTTCAGGCTGTACTGTATTGCTTATTGGCTTTTTTAGGGTTCTCCCTGAGAAAAGTACAGTTGCGTCTTGGAGCACCTAGCCATGTCTTGAGGCACTGCCGAGACTCGAATTTTGTGCTTGTGGTGAACTGTAAAGTTTTCAGCAGGTTTTAAAGTATATGCATGTGAATAAATGTCACTGGTTATCTTTTCAGGAAAACATAATTTAACCAGGCGTACCCAAAGCTGTTGTATAAAAGCCTTTTCATACGGACGACAAAAACGCACCTCAAGTTTTGAAAACGAACACGCGTCTCTTAACGTCGTCCTTCACGCCGAGTCAGAAACCGACGGACTGCGACCATGAGTAAAATTTTTAATCGGAGCCTGTTTTAATTTCTGCGTTGTTCGAATGCGTTCAAATCAGGCTGACCAATCAGAGCTCGGTTGCCGGGCAGAACAGCTCATCAAGAGCTCAAGAGCTACAGCTCATCTAGCATGTACATTTACACTAAACATCAGTTCCAAAACTGTGTAGAAACAACAGAAACAACATTGTTTTTGAAGGAAAGCACAATTAGTGAAAGTAAACATGCAAATGTAAAAATCAAACGGGTGTTTTGGTTTCGTAAGAAGTTATTTTGTTTGGTTTACTGTGGTCACAGAAGTGTGTGTGAGTGTGTGGCGATCACTTACCTCTGTGTGAACAACTGTTTTCTGGTCATTGACTCTGATAACCTGCAGATCCTGAAGCCATCCGTTTGTAAACTGAAGGTGGGCCTCTGCAGATTATAATTTCTGAACTGTTAGAATGTGCAGGCGCTCGCGCCACAAACAAGTTATGGAAACACGTTAGAAAATGTTACTTGCGGCTGCTCGTTTAAATCACTCTGTGTTCGTATGAATCGACCGTTCATTTCCTTTATTTTCTCACGATAGCGCTACTTTGCTTCTCCCGATAATGAATATGCATTTCATTTTCGCCCGGTTCATTTGTGTTAACTATCATTATTATTATTTCGTCTTGGTCTCCCGTGTTTACCTCGGTTGCTTGGTGCCCTGAAGTATGGCGACTACTAGCCACAGTGCAATGGGCCGTGACGTATTGCCCATTCTCTATAGGACAAGCAACACGCTTTCTCTAAAAACATGGATATTAAAGAAAAGATCTGACCGAATATCACTGAAAGGCTGGAGAATGGGGGTGATAAAGCTCACAGTGACTGGATGTCTATCTAATTGAATTCTAATCTGTTCACGCCCACAAAAAACACAAGCTAGAGCTTCCTGCACTAATCTTCGCTCGTGTCTTTAAGTCTTTAAGTTGATGATGTGAAAAAGACACGGTGAAATCTCCGTGACGCATTAAGAGACGGGAAATTAAAGACGGCGAAAGCGGACCGGGACTTGTCAGAGTGTTTAAACAACAAAATGTTTTGTCCATAGGACTCGTGTGTGTGTGTGTGTGTGTGTGTGTGTGTGTGTGTGTGTGTGTGTGTGTGTGTGTGTGTGTGTGTATATAAACACTGTGTTGTTTCCCACAGGACCTCGTATCCAAAATGCTGCATGTAGACCCCCATCAGAGATTAACAGCTGCACAAGTGCTGAGGCACCCGTGGATTGTTCACAAAGACCAGCTGCCCAAATACCAGCTGAACCGACACGACGCCCCTCATCTGGTCAAGGTGTTGCAGCCTACACACACACACACACACACAGAGCTCGTTCTACAGCCTGCT
Organism: Ancistrus triradiatus; assembly: GCA_025084515.1. Lineage (NCBI taxonomy): Eukaryota > Metazoa > Chordata > Actinopteri > Siluriformes > Loricariidae > Ancistrus > Ancistrus triradiatus. Next base: position 27,522 of record JAJAGP010005134.1, read on the forward strand.
GATTTATGTATGGAGATTTATACAGGATGCAGAACTGCTGGAGATTCAGCTAATCAGATTTCATTTTCCAGCACATGTAAGGTTCTATTAGGCTGAGCTGCTGCATGGCATTAAAGCTTGAAAATAAAGTGATGAGCTTACAGGACAGATGGCATGGAAATGAAGTGCAGGGACCATTAATGCTACCGGAGTGCAAATGTTCTGACACTGACTATAGCTCCATTCAGATGCGTTTTAAACTAACACTACTTGGAAATGAACGCTTTACACAGGTAGTATCAGAAAGTGGCACTAATGAAATATACAGTACCAGTCAAAAGTCTGGACACACCTTGGACTCATTCAATGTTTTTTCTTTATTTTTATTATTGTCTACGTTTAATATTAATATTGAAGACATCTAAACTATGACGGAACACAAACAAAAAAGTGTTAAACGAACTACACTGTTTTATACTTCAGATTTTTCAAAGTAGTTTGCTTTGATGGCAGCTGTGCGCACACTTGCTATTCTCACAAATCAGCTTTAAAAGGTAATCACCTGGAAAGGGTTTCAATTAACAGGTGCACATTGGCAAGAGGACTCTCATGCCTTCTTTAACGTGTTTGTGACCATCAGCTGTGTTGTGCAGAGGTATGGCTGAAACAGAATCTAAAGTATAAAGTTTATTCTGGTTTGTTTAACACTTTTTTTGTTGACTACATGATTCCATATGTGTTCCCTCAAAGTTTTGATGTCTTCAATATTAATCAATGTAGAAACATTAAAAAATAAGGAACAACACTGGGTGAGAAGGTGTGTCCAAACTTTTGACTGGTGCTGTATATTACTACTTACTAGTTACTTTTTTTTATTTTTGTTTGTTTTGTTTTTTTTGTAACAAACAAAGCAAAGCATCCCATTTTATCCCTGCTTACCCTGGTCAGGTCAGGAGCCTAACCTGGCATTCACTGGGTGGAGGCAGAGGTATGCATGGACAGTCCGTCCCAGGGTTGCACCTGACCTTCATGCATTCGAACCCAGGCCCTCAGGAACTGACATTTCCAGCAGCTGGCTCTTACCACTGAGCCACAGGAGCTGCCTTTTACTTATCCGAGTATTCGACTCTTGTTTTATCCAGAATTTTAAATAAACAGAAGTGTTTCAATATATATTTTAGCCAAAAAATGCAAGTCATTCAGATAATTTTGTTTTTTTTCTAAACACAATAGTCATGTTCTTTAAAAATACAGTAATACCCAGATACTCGACCGCCTCACAACTCTTTACATTTAAAATGGCTTTGCTCATGGGCCCTCCACTGTGACTGAACCATAACCTGACATCCTCTCTCTGTGCCCGCAGGGTGCCATGGCTGCTACGTACTCCGCTCTGAACAGGAACGTGCCCCCCGTGCTTGAACCGGTGGGCTGCTCCATTCTGGCTCAGCGTCGCGGAGTGAAGAAGGTGACCTCCACGGCTCTCTGATCCTCAGCCCCGCTCACAAATCACAGACCTGACGACCTCAAGCCCAGAGCTAGCGCACGGCCCAGGCTGACACCCACCTGGCGCCCATCCGGCGCCCATCCGCCCTCCCAGATGCTGAGCGTGGACTGTAACGCCCCCTGGTGGAAAACCTGATTCTTCCTCGTCTGCTGAATCTGAGGACCAGTAAAGGCTCTGCTCGTACAATCACTGCTGCCTCCGACCGGGCAGAGGCCCGGAACATTCTGCGGACTAGAGACAGCCGATCCATATGTATGAACTTGTAATATAATGTAATATCAACCTTTTTATAAAAGCTGGTAGAGAACAATATTATTGTATTAAGAGACTGCGGGCTGTTCTATTATGAAATCTATAAATATAAGCTATTTCTCAGCAAAACCACTGCAAATCACTTGATTATTCTGCCTTAATACGTTTCTATTCTGGTAGAGCTGTAAGATGAAAGTCATCATTCATCCAGTGTGGCACCAAAGAAGAGATTCACATCAGAACGGATGGGGAAAATTATGGTTTTCATAAATCTCAACACAATGTTTAACTTCAATATATTTCTGTGGAGCTTTTAACTAAAGAACTTGTCACAAAGATGAGTCTAGAACTCAAATGGGCCTAGACTTTAGAGAGACCCCAAGGCAGCACCAGGACCGGCTAACAGGATATCACTGTTGGAACATCAAAGGATTCCCCAGAGGACCTAGAATCTGTGTTTTTTGGGCTGATCTCTCAATCTGAATGCCCACCACAAAAAAACTCACTATATACAGTGGTGTGAAAAAGTGTTTTGCCCCTTCTTGATTTTCTATTTTTTTGCATGTTTGTCACACTTAAGGTGTTTCAGAACAATCAAACCATTTAAAATGTTAGTCCAAAGACAACACAATTAAACACAAATGCAGTTTTTTAAATGAAGGTGTTTTATTATTAAGGGAGAAAAAAATCCAACCTACATGGCCCTGTCCTGAAAAAGTGATTGCCCCCTAAACCTAATAACTGGTTTGGGCCACCCTTAGCAGCAACAACTGCAACCAAGCGTTTGCCATAACTTGCAATGAGTCTTTTACAGCGTTGTGGAGGAATTTTGGCCACTCATCTTTGCAGAATTGTTGTAATTCAGCCACATTGGAGGGTTTTCAAGCATGAACAGCCTTTTTAAGGTCATGCCATGGCATCTCAATAGGATTCAGGTCAGGACTTTGACTAGGCCACTCCAAAATTTTCATTTTGTTTTTCTTCAGCCATTCAGAGGTGGACTTGCTGGTGTATTTTGGGTCATTGTCCTGCTCCAGAACCTAAGTTCGTTTCAGCTTGAGGTCACGAACAGATGGCCGGACATTCTCCTTCAGGATTTTTTGGTAGACAGCAGAATTCATATCTCCATTTATCACAGCAAGTCTTCCAGGTCCTGAAGCAGCAAAACAGCCCCAGACCATCACACTACCACCACCATATTTTACTGTTGGTATAATGTTTTTTTTCTGAAATGCTGTGTTACTTTTACACCAGATCTAATGGGGGACACACCTTCCAAAGAGTTCAACTTTTGTCTCATCAGTCCACAGAATGATTTCCCAAAAGTCTTGGAACATCAAGATGTGTTCTGGAAAAATGATGAGCTTTAATGTTCTTTTTGCTCAGCAGTGGTTTTCGTCTTGGAACTCTGCCATGAAGGACTTTTTTGCCCAGTCTCTCTCTTATGGTGGTGATATGAACACTGACCTTAACTGAGGCAAATGAGGCCTGCAGTTCTTTGGATGTTGTTGTGGGGTCTTTTGTGACCTCTTGGATGAGTCGTCGCTGCGCTCTTGGGGTAATTTTGGTCGGCCGGCCACTCCTGGGAAGGTTTCCCACTGTTCCATGTCTTCACCATTTGTGGATAATGGCTTTCACTGTGGTTCGCTGGAGTCCCAAAGCTTTAGAAATGGCTTTATAACCCTTTCCAGACTGATAGATCTCAATTACTTTTTCTCAATTGTTCCTGAATTTCTTTGGATCTCAGCATGATGTGTAGCTTTTAAGGATCTTTTGGTGTCTTTCACTTTGTCAGGCAGGTCCTATTTAACTGATGTCCTGATTGAGAACAGGTGTGGCAATAATCAGGCCTGGGTGTGGCTAGAGACAGTGAACTCAGGTGTGATAAAACCATAGTTATGTTTTAACAAGGGGGCAATCACTTTTTCACACAGGGCCATGTAGGTTTGGGTTTTTCTCTCCCTTAATAATAAACACCTTCATTTAAAAACTGCATTTTGTGTTTACTTGTGTTGTCTTCGACTAATATTCAAATTGGTTTGATGTTCTGAAAGACTTAAGTGTGACAAACATGCAAAAAATAGGAAATCAGGAAGGGGGCCAAACACTTTTTTTTGCACACCACTATATATAGAGATCTGTTAAATGTTCATCATAGGTACACTTCAACTATGAGAGACAAATGAGAAAAAATTTTCTGAAACCACATTGTAGGATTTTTAAAGAATTTAATTATTGTAATCATGGTGGAAAATAAGTATTTGGTCACCCCCAAACAAGCAAGATTTTTCTTGCTCTCCCAGACCTGTAAACTTCGTCTTTAAGAAAGCTCTTTTCTGTCCTCCACTCGTTAACCTGTATTAATGGCACCTGTTTGACCTCGTTATCTGTATAAACGAAGACACCTGTCCCACAGCCTCAACAGTCCCAGACGCCAAAACTCAACCATGGCCAAGACCAAAGAGCTGTCGATGGACACCAGGAAAGAATCGGGAAAGGCTGGGAAGAGTGAAATCTACAATAGGCAAGCATGTTTGGTGTGAATAAAATCAACTGTGGGAGCAATTGTAAGAAAATGGAAAGCCATGCAGACCATTGATAATCTTCCTCGATCTGGGGCTCCACTCAAGATCTCATCGCGTGGGGTCAAATGATGATGAGGAAACGGTGGGAGCAAAAGAGACGGGAGCAGAAAAATCCCATAACTTACAACAACTTAGGGACCTGGGGGATGAAGTGACATGCAGAGAGGCTGGGACCGGAAGTAACAAAGGCTACCATCAGTAACACACTATTGCCCGAGAGGAACTTCGGATCCTGCAGTGCCAGGCGTGTCCCCCTGCTTAAGCAGTACATGTCCAGGCCCATCTGAAGTTTGCCAGAGAAGCATATGGATGATCCAGAAAAGAGGAATTGGGAGAATATCATGTGGTTAGGATGAAACCAAAATAGAAACTTTTTGGTAAAAGCTCAACTTGTTGCCGTGTTTTTGGAGGAAGAAGATTGCGGAGTTGCACCATACCTTACTGTTTGAAGCATGGGGGGTGGAAACCTCATGCTTTTGGGGGCTGTTTTTCTTCGCAAATGGGGACACAGACGACAGGGCAACATGGACTTTCATTCATTCTCCCTCCACAAATTTTCTATCTATGGGATCATTGTCATGCGCTGCAAGACCCCCGCCACGTTCCCATCTTCAATGCGCTCACTTATGGAAGGGAGGTTTTGGCTTAAAATCTCACAATACATGGCCTGTTCATTCTTCCCATAACACTGTATTCAGTTGTCCTGTCGCCTTTGCAGAAAAACAGCCCCAAAGCATGAGGCTTCCACCCCCATGCTTCACAGTAGGTATGGTGCAACTCAGAATTCTGTCTCTTCCCTCCAAACACAGCGAGTTGATTTTTATTTAACCAAAAAGCTCTAAAATTTCAGTTTCATCTGAACCACATGAATATTCTCCCAATATCCTCTTTCTGGGGTCATCCCCATATGCTCTCCTCTGGGCAAACTTCAGACGGGCCTGGTACACATGTACTGGCTTAAGCAGGGGGACAACGCCTGGCACGTGCAGGAGTCCTGAGTCCCTCTTGCCGTAGTTGGTTACTGATTGGTAGCCTTTGTTACTTTGGTCCCAGCTCTCTGCAGGTCCATTCATCAGGTCCCTCCGTGTAGTTCTGGGATTTTTGCTCACCGTTCTCATGATCATTTTGACCCCATGGGATGAGATCTTGCATGGAGCCCCAGATCGAGGGAGATTACCAGTGGTCTTGTATGTCTTCCATTTTCTTACAATTGCTCCCACAGTTGATTTATTCACACCAACCTGCTTGCCTATTGTAGATTCACTCTTCCCAGCCTGGTGCAGATCTACAATTTTCTTCCGGGTTGTCCTTCAACAGCTCTTTGGTCTTGGCCATGGTTGAGTTTGGAGTCTGACTGTTTAAGGCTGTGGACAGGTGTCTTAAACAGATAACGAGGTCAAACAGGTGACATTAATACAGGTAACGAGTGGAGGACAGAAGAGCTTCTTAAAGAAGTTACAGGTCCGTGAGAGCCAGAAATCTTGCTTATTTGTGGGTGACTAAATACTTATTTTCCACCTTGATTTACAATGAAATTATTTAAAAATCCTACAATGTGATTTCCTGGATTTTCTTTCCTCATTTTGCCTCTCATAGTTGAAGTGTACCTATGATGAAAATTACAGACCTCTCTAATTTTTCTAATTAAGAGAACTTCCATAATCAGTGGCTGACTAAATACAATTGCCCCACTGTGTATGTGTGCGTGTGTATGTATGTGTATGTATATATATATATATATGCATGCTCATAGACGGCTTTTGAACATAAAATAGTGAGAGATTCAGAGCACAAAGAACAGGTTACCTGCAAATCCTTACAAAATTACAGATCAGTAACACACACTCGCAATGTTTTACTTGTAGCCTTAAATTATTAGTCAATTATTATTTTTTATACATGCATACTAGTTGCTCTGGATTGTTTGAGTGTGTATACAGTGTATATTCTATTCTTACAGTCTGATTTAACTTAGGAGACACCACCTACAGCTTATAGATGTTACAGCGATGTTCATCTTAAGTACCATATAACGTGGTAAATAATCTTATTTCACTTGCATTATTGTAGCGAGACGTTTAATATAACACACATTATCTACAATATAAATATACAATATAGACGTTTGTACAAAAAGTAGTTTGCTGGGGTTCTAGTCAAACTGATTACCTACATGTTTATAATAACAGATTTTATCACATTAAAAAATAACTAAAAACATTTTTACAGTAACAATATGGAATTACAGGGATAAATACAATCAGCTCCAGGACTACATGGCACCAGTGGAAATGAAAATGTGACAATCTCACTAAAAATTAACTAACTTTTCCATACCCGACTAATCCATATCAGGGTCATGTGCGCACACAGGGGGACACTGTGGAGGTGCCAGCTGACTTAACGCACGTCTTTGGAATGTGGGAAGAAACCCACAAACACACAAAGAACTGGATGTGTGTGAGCATGACTCGATGGCTCAATCAAAAAATGCAATTGCAATTCAGAAACGTGTAATCCAATCTGACGACGCATGGTCCCATTTTTAGTACATAATATTGTGTTCAGACAAAGTACAAATTGCAGAACGCACACCTGTATGACCACAGGTGCCAATAACTCTGGAGCTGACTGCATGTCATTCAGGGTTTTAGTCATTTACTGACCCTTCAACCTTCAGTTATTAGGGACTTTTGGCTGTTTTCAATTTGTTTATGACTGAGTACTGTTGAGGTTGAGATTAGGGATGCACCGATCCGATAGTAGGATCGGATATCGGTCCTCATGTTACCAGACTTTGCTGGATCGGGTTTTGGAAAGTCAAGAAGATCCATGGGAGAGATCCATTCTCTTCAATTTTGTGATGGCAATGTGCAACATCTGCAAAACAAATGTTGCCATATACAACATATATCACTGATTAAAAATTAATAGTATATCAATATAGCTTAAGACGTTTGACTCCTTTTTTATTTTGAATTTGAATGCCGTGCCAAGGTTCTGCACAATATTTTAGAGACAAATAAATAGTAATTTAGTACATTTATAGCTATGTTCTTTTGTTATATGTTGTTTTACAAAGTTAGTAAGGTAATGTTTAAGTCAATACTGGTGCCTCAAGTCTCTTCCCCATGGTCAAGTGTATGGTTCATTAATTCAACAATGGTATCGAATCGGTACCGGGTATCGACTGATATGACAAGTTTATATATCATTATCAGTATCGGAACTGAAAAAGTCGGATCGATGCACCCCTAGTTAAGATTAGGTTGAAAAAGTTGCAGCATTTATGACTTTGCATAGCGAACGGTGACTGTTCAAAGAAAGTAGAACGAATACAATAACATGATTCATTTGATTCAGTATCCAATAAGCACCTCAGTGGGTATTAGGCCACACTGATTCATTTACTCCCTTATCAATCTCTGACTGCTGCACCATTGTTGATTAGTTCATTATCACAAAGCTCCTCAGGGAAAATTGATGACGGACTGAGTTCTATAACAAGTAGATCATCGTCTTCAGGTTTCTCCCTCTCCTCTGAGTCCGAGCTGCGTTCCTGCTGCGGCTCCGCCTGCAGTTCTGCCTGGGGTCGGTCGGTACACTCCTGCTCCGGATCATCCTGCTGCTCCAGTCTCATCTGCTCGGCTTCCTCTTGGTCGCTCGTGGCGGTGGCGGTCTGGTCGTCCTCCGGTTGGTGAGTGCGCATGTGCGTCAAGTAGCCGCGCTCCGTCAGCTGGTACATTTTGCACAGGCCGCAGTAGTACGGCGTCACCACCGCGTGTTTGTCCATGTGTTTGAGGAAAACATCGATTTTTATGAACCGTCTATCGCAGGTCTCGCAGATGAGCCGCCTCCCCTCGTGAGCCGACTTAATGTGCTGAGAGAGCGCCGTTTTGTACTGGCACTCCTCGTCGCACACCGGGCACTTGTACGTCACCTGGGCGGAGTGATGCCTCAGGTGAACAGCCAGCAAGCTCTTGTAGCGGAAGCGGCGCGGACACGCCGGGCAGCTGTACGTTAGCGCGGACTCTGCGTTCTCGTGGATCTTCTCGTGGGCTTTCAGAAAGGCCCTCATAGCGAAGCTCCTGCCGCAGTGAGAACAGCGGAAAGACTGCGTCCTGTCCTCGACGTGGGTGAGCTCGTGCTGCACGAGTGCGCCTTTAAACCGGAACTTCTGCTCACAGTGCGTGCAGCTGAAGGGCTTGCGCTTATCCTCTTCGGACACAGGCTCCGTTTTAATGACCCGGGATGGCTTGTTGCTGTCTGCATACAATTCATGAAAAGTGTTTTCCTCTTCTTTTAGATGTTTTAGTGGTGACTTTGTATCCTGGAAATTCAGCACAGGGCTCAGGTCATATTCCATAGGTTCTTCTTTCACACAGGCCAAAGAGACCGTGCTACTGATGGTGATATTGCAGGTTTCTTCAGCTTCAGCGCCACCTGCTGCCTGCCCGAGGAAAAACAATCACAAAAGGGCGCAATCAAACATCAGTTGTGTGAAACACAGCTAATACTATCACATAAGTGTGTTTATGTGTGTTATAAGGTGTCAAAACAATGAAGAATGTTCAAGTATATATGTGATCTAAAAAATAAATAATCTAAAGGTTATATTCACACAGGTTTAACCTTTTTGACATGTAAACACATTCAGGATTACAAAACAACACTTCCTATATACATACATGTGCGCGTGTTATGATGACGATAATAATAACAACATATATATGTTGTGTGTGTGTGTGTGTGTGTGTGTATATATATATATATATATGATATATAAAATGATTTTTATGATGATGATAACAATAACAACATACATATGTTGTGTGTATATATATATATATATATATATATATATACACACATACACACACAACATATAATATTATTATCATCATAACATATGGACTGCCTATTACATCAAACTGCAGTCCCACAGTAAAATAAATAATTTATTTATAATAATTTTACTATGAAGTATTCAGACCACATATATTTACAAGGATTATGTTCTGATCTATTTAAACCCAAGGAATTAATTGAGATAAGTTTATATCTTGTAAACATACATTTTAACACATTTTTGACTTGTCATTTTAGCAACTAAACTTTTAGCACTGTCTGTATTGCTGGCTTGTAAAATATCTAACTGTGTTTTTAGTCCATCTCCAGATCATTATTTTAACCCCTGCATTTTAGAGCTGTAAGTGAGCGATCACCCCAGCACCCATGGCCACATGGTGAGTAGTAAGACTGCACTGTTTAAGTCCCGAAATTTGAATATCAGTGTGTAACAGTAAACATCTCCCTACCGAACGTTTTGCGCATTTAAGCAAATGTTTTCTTTAATGAAAAATGTTAGAATGTCCTGTGTGTACAGCTGTTGTATTGAACAGAACAAAAATTCAATATAAACACAGACCA
>JAJAGP010005135.1:0-37263 GCA_025084515.1 Ancistrus triradiatus
AGTCACCCTACCAAAGAATGGTTAAAGAAGAATAAAGTTCATGTTCTGGAATGGCCAAGTCAAAGTCCTGACCTTAATCCAATGGAAATGTTGTGGAAGGGCCTGAAGTGAGCAGCTAATGTGAGGAAACCCACCAACATCCCAGAGCTGAAGCTGTTCTGTACGGAGGAATGGGCTAAAATTCCTCCAAGCCGGTGTGCAGGACTGATCAACAGCTACAGGAAATGTTTAGCTGCAGTTATTGCTGCACAGGGGGGTCACACCAGATACTGAAAGCTAAGGTTCACATACTTTTGCCACTAACTAACATGTAATATTGGATCATTTTCCTCAATAAATAAATGACATTTTAGGTCATATTTATACAGAAATATAGGAAACTCTAAAGGGTTCACAAACTTTCAAACAGCACTGTACATACACCAATATGACTCCATATAATCTCTGTAAACAATCTGATTCCAGAAGTGTATTTAACAAGTTTTTGATTGGTGGGTTGTTATTATCAATAGTTGTTATTGGTGGGACTGTGGTAGCCTAGCGGTTAAGATACTGGGCTATGGACCAGAAGGTCCAGGGTTCAAATCCCACCTCTGCCAATCTGCCGCTGTTGGGTCCTTGAGCAAGACCCTTAACCCACAATTGCTTGGATTATAAGAGTGTATCAATTGTAAGTCGCGCTGTAACAAGGGCGTCTGCTAAATGCTGTAAATGTAAATTGTGACTGTATTTAAGGGTCTACCTTTAGAATCAGTGCCTGCTACGCTTGATGCCATTGGAAAAGGTATGCAATCCAGTCAAGACCATGGAAAAAAGAAATATGAACCTTCCCAAATCTGGTTCCTCCTTAGGAGCAATTTCCGATATGTTGAATGGTTCACACGCATCTGTAAAAACAAATGCTTACTCCAAGACCAACATAAATAAGCCAGATTGTAATTTGCAGGTCATCAACAGCGCAAAGACCAAGCCTTCTGGGGGAGTGTTCTGTGGCAAGATGAAATAAAACTGCTTGGCCATAATGATATGTAGGGAAAAAAATGTATCAATTCCAAAGAAAATAATCTGATCTGTGTACCATGGCGTTGTAGCATCAAGCTGTCCGGATATTTTTGCTGGAAGAGGGATTGGTGCATTTCAGAAAACAGAAACTAATCTATAATACAGTTTACTGAAGTAACACCTCAAGACATTAAAAGAAATAAAAATTTGGTCTCAGCTGGGAATTTCAGCGGTACAATGGCCTAAAGTCAACAGAAAAATAGTACTTAGCTGAAGCCCATAGGAAATTTGCATACCGAACTGAAAAAGTGTGTCCAAGTAAGGCGGCCCATAAACCTGAAAAAGCCCTGTGGGATTAACTTTCCCTTGACGTTTCCCTTCAGTGAGGAAACTCTTGCACACCAGCAGTATGAGGGAGTTTGTAGTGTGTTGTACACTTTTTGAAGATAATCTGCGTCACATCTAATTGACTGATACAACTGTCACAGATTTCACAGAAATCTATTTATATATTTCATATACTGTATTTAATGTCCACATTATGTTCTGTGAACCAGAACATCGACAGAACGTTACCATGGTCATGTAGTAATTTAGATACGTTGCATATAGTATTTTATTTAAACATTAATATGAATTAAACACAATATGAGCAGTTAGTAAGCAGTTAGGACAGCACTCTACTGTACAATACAGTAGTTCTTATCTTTGTATCTTTTAATAAACTTGAAACCCTTACCATGGAACGCTACCATGTTGTTTTCTGACTTTCAAGACTACGATTTTCTTTTCTGTCAGCAGTTGTCACATGGGTTTGCTCGTACTAGTGTTCTGTCATTCAAATATAAGATATAAGATTTCCTGTTTCCCATTCTAATTCTTAACACCTCAGCCATTAAAGAAACCTTAGCCCTCTATGTTTAATGAGAACACAACGGCATAATGAGATTTGTTAAAAAGACAAATGAGATGATAGCTATGTATACTTACCTAACATTTCCAGTGGCAAGCCATTTTAATACTAATGGACATTCCATCACTGAACAGTTGTCATTTGTTGTATTATAACGTAAATAAAAATCAGTTTAGAGGTCTTATTATAAAAGCCTCTGACTTCAAACCAAAAAGATACATTTAGTATACTATGCATGTTCCCTGAAATAAGAAGAATTGTCTTCCAAATGTAAATCCCACTTAACATTTGACTGATATGTACTCATTCTGATTCTAAAATTCTACTCCATTACCAACCAATAAGAAAATCATAAAGTAGCTGATTAATGTAATCTGTAAGACACAATAGTGGTGTGTGTGTGTGTGTGTGTGTGTGTGTGTGTGTGTGTGTGTGTGTGTGGTGGGGGACGAAGGGTGTTTATGTTGTACTGTAGTCAAGTGTGTTTATGTAGAAAGGCCAAAGTGTGAGTGTGGTGAGAGTGTTTTTATATACAGTATAAACCACATATCCACAGTGTGTGTGTGTGTGTGTGTGTGTGTGTGTGTGTGTGGTGTGTAACTTGTAACTCATTTTATATATAGCACCTTGTATACCAGCTGCTTTCCAGATGCAAGGATTGTTTATGTATTTTTTTGAAAGTTAAGGTTTATTGATCAGTAAAACATTAACACTCATTAATAAAAGGCAAGGTATCGCTGTTCCAATAAACACAGGCTTATATCCAGCAAAATGGCCTTCCTTGTCTATTAATCCACATTTTATTACAACTGCTGAGATATACAACATACAAATACAGTTGTTTCAGTACAGGGTTTAGTTGTGTCCAGTATATTGATAGCGTTAGCCTTTTCTGCGTGAGACTAAAGCCTACCTATGCATAAAACAAATAAAGCTCTTCATTAAACAGTTGAGCTCATTCCTGCACGCTTCAGACATGAGCAGACATGAGTCTCTCCATACGAAACACATGGAAAACATTCAAATCTTTTATAAATGTAAACATCTTTTATGGTTGTTTCAAAACTGAGCTCATGTTTGCCACTTTGAATGTATTATATAGACCATAAGCATGAAATGCCAAAAGGTCACTGCTTTTTTCATTAGTGTTATAATTTGATTTTATATTCCAGACAGTGCCCTTAAGTTAAAGTGGAATTTACATTTGGAAGAGAATTTGTTGAAATTCTATACCTTCCAAGAAACTAAGACTAAATGCATCGCTTTGAAGTCTGAAATCGGATAGTCTCTGAGGTGTTTCAGATTAGCTTTTATAAGGACAGACTTAGACTGGCTTTTATAATAAGATCTTTCAGCTGACTTTTATATATAAAACCAGTACTGGTTATTTTGCATAGATATGGCAGTATGTATAGTGTATATATATATATATATATAGTGAGGTCATTGGGTACAAACATAAGATCTGGTAGTTTTCCATTTCTCTTTCCCTGTTTTGATGCTTCCTGTGGAAATATTATTACTAAGAAATCTGAAAAGCTGCCAAACGTTTTTTTTTTCTCTGTGTGCTATCTTAACTGAATCACTTCAGTCCTTCAGTTCAGTTATGTATCACTAGAATTCCACAAATCTCCTTTTCTTTTCTCCTGTTGCACCTAACCCTAACCCTAACCTTTAAATAAATCTGTATACCACATTTTGATGATCTGGTATACAAAATCATATATAATTATTTGCAAAATGTCATGGTTGCAAGTAGCACCATCAAATCTGTGCACCCTTGGTCAAAATGCATGGATTTGCATGGAACAAATCCAAACCTATATGGCCTTGTGTGAAAAGGTGATTGCCCCCCTTTGTTAAAACTTAACTATGGTTTATTGTACCTGAGTTACTGTCTCTAGCCACACCCAGGCCTGATTATTGCCACACCTGTTCTCAATCAGGACATCACTTAAATAGGACCTGCCTGACAAAGTGAAGTACACCAAAAGATCCTTAAAAGCTACACATCATGCTGAGATCCAAAGAAATTCAGGAACATTTTAGAAAGAAAGTAATTGAGATCTGTCAGTCTGGAAAGTGTTATAAAGCCATTTCTAAAGCTTTGGGACTCCAGCGAACCACAGTGAGAGCCATTATCCACAAATGGCAAAGACATGGAACCTTCCCAGGAGTGGCCAGCCGACCAAAATTACCCCAAGAGGGCAGCGACGATTCATCCAAGAGGTCACAAAAGACCCCACAACAACATCCAAAGAACTGCAGGCCTCATCTAAGGTCAGTGTTCATGCCTCCACCATAAGAAAGAGACTTGGCAAAAATGGCCTGCATGGCAGAGTTCCAGGACAAAAACCACTGCTGAGCAAAAAGAACATTAAAGCTCATCTCAATTTTTCCAGAACACATCTTGATGATCCCCAAGACTTTTGGGAAAACATTCTGTGGACTGAAGAGACAAAATCTGAACTCTTTGGAAGGTGTGTCCCATTACATCTGGTGTAAAAGTAACACAGCATTCCAGAAAAAGAACATTATACCAACAGTAAGATATGGAGGTGGTAGTGTGATGGTCTGGGGCTGTTTTGCTGCTTTAGGACCTGGATGACTTGCTGTGATAAATGGAACTATGAATTCTGCTGTCTACTAAAAAATCCTGAAGGAGAATGTCCGGCCATCTGTTTGTGACCTCAAGCTGCAACCGAACTTGGGTTCTGCAGCAGGACAAATGATACAAAACACACCAGCAAAGTCCAGCTCTGAAATGGCTGAAGAAAAGCTAAATGAAGACTTTGGAGTGGCCTAGTCAAAGTCCGGACCTGAATCCTATTGAGATGCTGTGGCATGACCTTAAAAAGGCCGTTCATGCTGGAAAACCCTCCAGTGTGGCTGAAGTACAACAATTCTGCAAAGATGAGTGGCCAGAATTCCTCCACAACGCTGTAACAGACTCATTGTAAGTTATCACAAACGCTTGGTTGCAGTTGTTCCTGCCAAGGGCGGCCCAACCAGTTATTAGGTTTAGGGGGCAATCACTTTTTCACACAGGGCCATGTAGGTTTGGATTTTTTTCTCCCTTAATAATAAACACCTTCATTTAAAAACTGCATTTTGTGTTTACTTGTGTTGTCTTTGACTAATATTTAAATTGGTTTGATGTTCCAAAGCACTTAAGTGTGACAAACATGCAAAAAAGAAATAGGAAATCAGGAAGGGGGCAAACACTTTTTCATATACAGTGGGACAAAAATGTATTTATTTAGTTAGTGATTGTGCAAGTTCTCCTGCTTAGAAATACTTATTTTACTTATTTTCCACCATGATTTACAATTAAGTTCTTTAAAAATCCTACAATGTGATTTCTTGGATTTTTTTCTCATTTTGTCTCTCATAGTTGATGTGTAGCTATGATGACAGTTACAGACCTCTCACATTTTTCTAAGTAGGAGAACTTGCACAATCAGTGGCTGACTAAA
This sequence comes from Ancistrus triradiatus, assembly GCA_025084515.1. Classification (NCBI taxonomy): domain Eukaryota; kingdom Metazoa; phylum Chordata; class Actinopteri; order Siluriformes; family Loricariidae; genus Ancistrus; species Ancistrus triradiatus. The sequence goes on from JAJAGP010005135.1 coordinate 5,392, forward strand.
TTGGCTCACTGTATATATACCCACCAGTGACTTTATTAGGTACACCTTAATTCTATACTCATTGTCTGTTTTATCTGTTCATTTACAATACAGATGCACTTTGTACCCAAATCAGAAACAATTGGGACAGTATCAAAAATGCATATACAAACAGTGTTTCTTACATTTCCTTTGACTTTTATGTCATTGCAGACAGTAAGAACCTGAGATATTTCATGTTTTGTCTGGTTAGCTTCATTTCATTTGTTAATAAATATCCATTCCTGCATTTCAGGCCGGCACCACATTCCAAATATATTTTAATATTTCAATATTAAAAGAAACAGTTTGTCAGTAACCAATTTGTACAGCCGAAAAGAAAAACAATCTTTAGGTTATTTTAAATGGACCTATAGTGATTTATGTGCTCATTTGGCTGTCTGTCAAATTTATGACTTTACTGTGTGCAGTATTTCAAAAAGTAGTTAATTTCAATGAAATGTTGTGTCTGGTTGCCTAAGGACTCACACTGGGAATATGCATCAAAGCCACATTTACAAATTAGAAAATTAGTTTTTTTTATAATTGTAATAAAATGCATGGATAGAATGTAATTTAAATGACAACACAAATAAATATTTATTTATATACTTGTGAAGCTTACGAGACTAATTGTAAATACCCTAAAGGCTCTGAAAATGATACTTGCCAGTGTCTTTGGGTTAAAACCATTGCATTGGTTATAGATTTTTTGGGGGGGTTCCAAGTACCAGTGCTCCTTAGGGTGAGGTTCTCACATGTTCTGAGTGTCTCACATGCGTCCCAGACCGGGATGCCTCCACGTTACAGCAACTGAGTAACCTAACTGATTTACTCTTCAAGGGGGTGACCTCAAACATTTTTTTTCTCACTCATTTTTGTTACAGATCTTTTAATATTTCAGCATTTACAGTTTTGATACGCATGGCTTACGAGAGGTGCCTATCATTCTAGAACTGCCTCTATATAAGGTGATTTATTCATGTTTTAATTTTCTGTTAACACATGCTCTACAACAGGCATATCCGAGAAATGCTACTGTAGTGAACAGCACAGCTGCTATACTGAGCAGAAACAGAATTACATCCAATGAATGGTATGAATACCAGGGCATAGTGTAGGCCTTTGTGCGCAGGTGTTCGGCTCCTTTATTCCTCATAACATATTCAATCCAGAAGGCCGCTGTGTCTAGAGGTGTCATTGGCTGATCTCTGTGTAGACTGGAGAGACGCTGCATGTTCATGCTGTAAGATCTGTTATTGAGAATTTCATTCAATGACTGTTCAAAAGTGTGGTTGTTGAGCTGAGACAGCTGAAGAATTTTTGCTGCTCCTTTCGCTTGGATCCGAATAAGATTATCAAACTGATCAAAGAATAAAGGAATGCCTAGCACAGGCACCCCATAGTAGATGGCTTCCTGGACTCCATTGGTTCCTCCGTGGGCTACAAATAATCGGATTTTTGAGTGGCCCAGGAGGTCGGTCTGTGGCATCCACTTCACCAGTAGAGTGTTATTTCCAAGGGTGGAAGGACGAGGTCCTAGATGCCTCCATATGACTTTCTGCGGTAGCTTTGCAAATACGTTGGCAATTTCATCCGTTGTGTCAGGAGGAAGACTGTTTACCAGTGTACCCAAAGACATGATGATGAAACCATGTTCTCCTGAACTCTGAACAAAAGCTTCCAAATCCTCAGGCAGGGGCTTTGAGGGCTTACACTGGAAGCCACCTATGTAGATGACATTGGGCATGGTGGGCCGGGGGAAATCAAACACAAAATCAAGCCTCATGAGCCAAATATCAGCCATCTGGAGGAAGCTGACAATATTGCAGTCTTGCTCAAAATATTTCTCACATAGAGCTTTATAGTGCGGTCCCACCACAAAATAATCTTGAAAACCTAAAAGAGTGTGGAAAAGCATGTTCTTTATCCTTTGAGTGAAAGTCATTTTATCTGAAAAGCCAGTGCCTGGTATAGGTACATAGGAGAGTGGCGAAGGTGCGATGACAAAATGACCTTCACCACTAGTGATCCAGCGAACGTTCAAAACCAAGGGTAATTTCAAGTAATGAGCAAGAACAACACCACCTGTCATGGCTGGATCAGTGAGCACAAGATCGTATTGTTCATCATGGAGCCTCTTAACCAGCTGTTTATCCTCAATGATTTTGCTCACGATGATGCACGTTATACGATGTGCGTTTGAGATCATGGAAAAAAAATCCATGTGAGTTTTGAAGAATGCTACGGTGAAACCCTCAGCCCGCTGCAGTTCTATCATCTTATTTAAATATACCTCAAAAAACTGACCCTCGTTGTCATCAGGGATGGTGATGGATGTGTATAGAGCTGAGCGTTCAGTTATGTACCAGCTGTTACTTGGCCGGATTACAGTAATTTTGTGTCCTCTGGCATGAAGCTCCTCAATCAGCACTTTCATGTTCACCCAATGACTGCCATCCGTAGGATAAACAAGAACTTTACCACTCTGACAGCACTGAATTAAGATAAACAGACACAGAATTCCAGACAGGTAGCGTTGTCTCTTATCCCAAAGTGAGATCATTGTGCTCTAAGAGCAACGAGAAGGGGAAAAACAAACATGGAAAATGGTTAGGACTTCAAAAATAAGATAACTTTTCCATACATTGTGATATGCTATAATACAAGACAATGCAATGAAAGTTTTCCTGATATTTTAAATAGCAGGAAAAAAAAGTTTTTAAAAACAAATCTACCTTATTCGGCACCTGACACTCTCACTTATGTGTTGTAATCCACAGTAAATCCTATTATATGACACATTTACAATAGATTCATTTATATGTTAGATTATTTGCATTTAATTTACCAATAGATTATAATACCAATAGACATAATTAGTAATAATGCAATAATATATATAATATATTCTTACCGTATATCTTACAGAGAATGAAATGCAGGAGTGCTCAAGAGTTCAAACTCCAGCTAATGTCATAGTTATCGAAAAGGCCATCAAGGCTTGAATTAATGATTAACATCTGATGGGCAATAAAACATGAACGGTGCATTTTTTTTTTTTTATGTTCGTTTAATTGACATGATCAGAAGTAACAGAACTGTTATTTTTATGTTTAGGAAAATATTTACAGTAGTCAATAGAATATTAATTGCACATTTATCTGTAATTTTCAGGTTAATTACTGCTGATGTGGAAAGAACCTGTGAGATTTGACATATTTGACATATCTGTACTGCAAATACACAAGTAACTCCTACACAACCACTGGGTGACACACTCAAGATTTTTTGTAATGTATTGCGCACTACGCCTGTGAAAAGACAAATAAAATAATCTGTGCATGCTTAATCATAAAGACCACCAACAGTTAGTTAACGTTTATCATTTTGAAACTGTACTCACAGGTGGTGAGTAAAAGTCAGTTTTCACAGTATTTAAAGGAACCTGTCATTTTTGTTATGGTTCATCTCAAATTCTATGTGTACAGAAATGTCTCTACCTTAGGGTAGGATAAAGATGTCTGGAAGTCAAGCAGATGTTGGAACCAAGCCATGATCATCGTTTTGTCAAGTTGACAGATGGAAAAATTGCATATTGGCTGTGCCTCTTTCAACAAGTGGGGTTTAAACCAGGTTACTCAAATAAATATAGACAAACTTAGTTATAAATTCTTCAGTTTACATCAAACCTACAATCCAGTGCTAGGCCTGTACAGGTAGAGTATGTGGTGTTTAAAGTCCCGTTTATTTTAACTAAACTTCCGTTTGCTTTAATGGAAGCGGTCTTACAAATTCCAGCAATTTATAATAGGAAATAAAAATGTGTCTTTTAACTGTGACCGTTGTGGCTGTAAAGAGGGCACTGTACAGCACTGCCTAACATTTGATCTTACAGTATGCAATACTATACTCAACTCTAATTACCATGTTTTCTTTAATAATTATAACAGATCCCTATGTTAATTGCTTGCTAATTTACTGTTACGCCACCCAATATGGTCTCATATTACAACCCCAAATCAGAAAAAGTTGGGATGGTATGGAAAATACAAAAAAATACAACAACATGCAGTGTTCCTTACATTTACTTTGACTTTTATTTTACTGCAAACAGTATGAGCCTCAGATATTTCATGTTTTCAGCTTAACTTCATTTCATTTGTTAATAAACATCCATTCCTGCATTTCAGGACAGAAACACGTTCCAAAAAAAGTTGTGACGGTGGCAATTTATGGATATTAATGAATTAAAAAAAACTAAATAATGATGTGATTTCAAACAGGTGATGTCAACAGGTGATTATAATTGTGATTTGGTACAAAATCAGCATCCAGGAAAGGCTAAATCTCTGATGACCAAAGATGGGCAGATGATTTCCAGTTTGTCAATAACTGCATGAGAAAAAGATGGAAATGTTTAAAAACAATGTACTTCAAAGAACGACTGGAAATTATTTCCATATTTCAGTACTAACTGTTTTCTGATTTGACTTGTTTTGCATTGTCTTGTTGATAAATGCATGGTCCCTGGAAAGATGTCATCTTGAAGGAATTAATGTTGCTCTAAAGTCTCAGTGTACTTTTCTACATTAATCCTGCCATCACAGAACTGAAAATGACCTTTATCAAGGGCGCTGACATAACCCCATACCATGACAGACTTTGGCTTTTGGACGTTTAGCTGAAAATAGTCTGAATGGTCCTTTTTCTATTTCGTCCAGGGCACACAGCATCCATTTTTCGACTTCTCTGGGTTCAGAGACATCTGGGATTGACCATCACACAGTGGAAACATGTACTGTGGACAGATGAATCAGCATTCCAGGTCTTTTTTGGAAAAAAATGTGTGCTCTGGACCAAAGACAAAAAGGACCATCCAGACTATTATCAGTTATTATTAATATTATCATCTGCCCTCCTCCTGACACTCTCTGCAGTAGGTTCTGTGTGGAGCAATCACCAATGGCCAATCAATGGTCAACATCCATTTTAGTTAATGACCTATTTCACAGAACATAATGTGGATGTTAAATGGCACATCCCTGTACTGCAATGCTGCTTAGGACTCATCAGTGTTTTGTTTAATTATATTACACAGATAAAAAGCCCTAAACTACAGTGCATGCTCCTGAGTCGAATTTCTGCATAGTCATATTTTTCAGGTTTGTGTTACAATACAAAACGAGCTAAAGGATGGTACAGCACCGTAAGTTACGGATCACATTTTTAAAATTGCAGGGTAATTAGATTTTTTACTGAAACCTTTGCAGGAATGGGTGGGAGAAACACAGTCACAGTGGGACGGATCAGTTTTAAGCTTTTATATACTACATAAACACGTACATTAAGTACAGCTATAATGTGCTATAATGTTTCCCGAAATGGTGAAATGGAACTATGCTCTACTGGCAACTCAGAGGTTTAACCATCCAGTGTCTACTGCATTATTAATAATTAACTCCATATCATACTCTGTACATAAAGGCCCTATTCTGGATAAAGTCTATCCTGGTTTGTATTTATTTTAGGACATTTTGCAGATGACTTTGTCCAGAACAAGGTACCCACTAATACAATATTACAAGGTACAATCCAAAAAGCTGATGTTTCCTAAAGTGACAGTTTTGACAAATCTGGGATTTAACTCCTCACCCCTGACCCCTCACCATCTGAAGCACTTTGTAGTTCTATAATTACAATCTTTAGTCCATCTGTTTCTCTGCATACTTTGTTAGCCTTCTTTCTGTTAGTCTTCAATGATCAGGACCCCCATAGGACCACCAGAGAGCAGGTATAACTTGGATGGTGGACCATTCTCAGCACTGCAGTGACACTAATGTGGTGGTGTGCTAGTGTTCTGTGCTCATATGAGTGGATCAGACATGCCGTGGGGCAAAAAAGTATTTAGATTCAGCCACTGAGTGTGGCAGGTTCTCCTTACTTAGAAATAATGAGAGATGGGTCTGTAATTTTCATCATAGGCTACACTTCAAACTATGAGAGGACACAATGAGAAAAAAAAAATCCAGGAAATCACATGTAGGATTTTTAAAGGAATTGAAATTCTAAATTATGGTGGAAAAATAAGTATTTGGTCAATAACACAAGTTGAACTCAATACTTGTAAACATAACCTTTGTTGGCAATGGCAGAGGTCAAACATGTTTTCTGTTAAGTCTTCACGAGGTTGGCACAACACTGTAGCCTGGTATTTTGGCCCATTCCTCCTGCAGATCTCCTCTAGAGCAGTGATGTTTTGGGGCTTGTCGATGGGCAACACGAAAACTGTCATTCATGCCAAGGATGTCTTCGATTTCTAGTGCAGAACTCCTTGTATAAGTGCATAAACAAACAAACATTTTACTTCATAAATCAATACAGAAAGCATGTGCCTTCTGCAAATGTCCTTCTGTAGTTGTTTTATGAGGAAACAGGATTTTGAGTATGTGAATGATGAATGATGATGTTTATTAACACAAAAACCCATGTTTAACTGAGTCCATGTAGAGTTTTGTGTTATCAAAGCGTTCATTGCCATACAGGAGCAATATGTAACATAACCATTTTTTCTTAGTGGCCTCGGCATTAGGGCACTAAAGGGTATAATGGACGTATGCATATGCTTTCCGCCATCCGAAATTCCCCCCCTTTGTCGAAGCCCCATATTAAATCTCTAAAAGCATTAGCAACCCCTCTGTAGGAGAAAGTATACTATGCATGGTTGCCTATTTCCATTTTTATGTATTCCTTCACGTTTTCGTCCAACATTAAACACTTACACAAGTGCCTCAAGACTATGGTTTTTATCAGCCAGTATCAAGTGCAAGATCAACTGTATTGAACCAAAAAGTTCCAGCCTAACATGAGGATGGATGTAGTTTCATTTTAAATGGTAGAGCACATCATTTACCATTGCTTTATCCAGAAGTCACTTACCAGAAGTACTTTGGTATTCTTCTTAGTAAACGTTAAACCTCATTCTGCTACAAATAGCCTACAGTCCAAGAACACCATCCAACTCAAACTCTGTTAGGAGTTGAGGGACTTGAAAGCAACAAACATAATCATAAAGTATGAAACAACAATAAACGATTTTTATGTGTCATGTCTGTATATTCACCAGGTCATGCAATAAATCACCCACACTCTGTGACTATATGTTTATATATACCAGTATTTCTCAATCCTGGTATTGGCACCCCAACGCTCTGCACAATTTAGTGCTTCTCCTGTTTAAATGGGCTAGTTCATGAGCTGAGTAGTTGGATCAGGTGTGTTGGGAGCAGGGAAACACTAAAACATGCAGAGTGGTGGGGTGCCAGGACCAGGATTGAGAAATACTGATATATACATAGACAAATACAACCCCAAATCAGAAAAAGTTGGGATAGTATGGAAAAAGCATATAAAAAACCTCAGTGTTTCTTACACTTACTTTGACTTTTATTCCATTGCAGACTGTATGAATCTGACATATTCAATGTTTTGTCTGGTCAACTTCATTTCATTTGTTAATAAACATCCATTCCTGCATTTAAGGCCTGCAACACTTTCTAAAAAAGTTGGTACAGTAAAGCATTTACAACTTTGTAATGTTGCCATTTCTTTTCACCAAACTTAAAAGATGTTTTGGCCCAGGGAATACCAAGCGATTTAGTGTTTCAGGTGTTATTTTGTCCCATTCTTCCTGTAAACACGTCTTAAGATGTGCAACAGTACGGAGCTGCAGTTGTCACATTTTTCATTTCAAAATTGTCCACACATTCTCTATTTGGGACAGGTCAGCACTGCAGGCAGGCCAGTACAGTACCTGTACCCTGAACCTGTACCTGCATGGACGTCCCTGGAAAAGATGACGTCTTGAAGGCAGCTTATGCTGCTCTAAGATCTCAGTGTAGTTTTCTGCATTAACCACAGAAGTGTAAATTACCTTTGCCAAGGGCACTGACACAACCCCATACCATGATCGACTCTGGCTTTTGAACTTGTTGCCTACAACAGTCTGGATGGTCCTTTTTGTTTTTGGTTATTTTTTCAAAAAAAAGACCTAGAATACTGATCTGACCACAATACTGAATGATGGTCCATCTTAGATGTTGCTTTTTCAATACAAATACATATAATCAGCATAACAATTAAAGTGGATAGTGTGAATCCTTGAGAAAAATATGACACTTTTCAGGATTCATCAGTATTAGGAGTCATGCTTTAGCCACTAGAGGCCAGCATTGACTCACCTCGCACCCTTTCCCACCTTTGTCAGCCTTTCCCCGGGTTTCCTCATGTAAGTGGCGACACCTGGGGGTGAGCCTATTTAAAAAACACGCTTGTGGCTTCCCCAGTATCGCACTATTGAAACCGCACTGCTCACTTTAAGCAGCACCAAAAGTTTATATATACGCTATGATTGCACCGAAGTTTCTTCTTTTATGTCTTTTTATTGTCTTTTATGTTTTATGGAACTTGCTATACCGTATTGGTGCATTATCACCATTCTACTGGACAGGATTACATGGCATTGTGGTTGAACAATCCACAACCAATGCTTTATTTAGGGTGCCCATGTTCGAAAGTCGGAAATTTTTGTTCGATGTTTTGAAGGAAAAAAAATTTCCGACAGACTGTTCTATGCTGCGAATTGTTTTGAGTGAAGGAGGCATTTGAACTCCGAGGTACCACTGTATCATGTTTATTTTTATTATCCCTGCAGCTTTGTGTGCATTTGGTTAGTGTATTACCATATTACTGCTGCATGCTGCATTGATTTTTAATACTTTTAACTGTGGTTTGTATCACTCCTGATTACTATTATGTTATGTAACTAGATGAGGGGACTGTTTTTTTCACACTTGTTTTTCTGGTCGGGTTAGGGAAGCTTACTCTTGAGGTCACTGAATAGTTTGTAATTACTTGTATTGCAGTATGACACATGAAGATCAGTGTCTAGAGTGTTACTGGTAAGTAAAAAATGGTTCAAGAACAAAGATGGAAAAACAATTCATTTACAGTCGTTATCGTTGCCATCAATTGCCGAGTGGCACACTTAACAATTACCAAGTCCAAATTGTAAAAAGTGGTACCATCTCACTATGTTTTGAAAAAGACCCAAGTTACCATATTAGAAAGATGGTTCCCTTGAGGTTGGTGATGCTTGAGTAGAAACAACACAGAGAAAACACACACAAAAGCAGAAGCAAGCAGGGAAAGAGAGAAACGGGGGGGGGGGAACCCCCGCCACACGCCAGCCCTGAAGATTTTCAGGGGGGCGTGGTCCCGAAGCGCTGACTGCGCGAGTCGGAGCGCAGGCGCAGAACGGCGCGTAGTATCGGGAATCTCGAGGGAGGGATAAAGAAGCGAAGAGGAACACTTTGAAATGGAAAGGAAGGGTAAAAATGCTGGACCCTACACTAACCTAGATCCCTACCCTACCGATTACCTCACGCTTCCCAAGCGCTACGGGGAACTGACCAACTTTGCGAGGCCAGCTCAGGCCTCTAACCCTGACAAAGAAAAAGTAAAAAACAAAAGAAAAAACTGCAGGGCTCTTTGACAGAGCGGAGAGACGGGTGAGGTCTCAAAAGGACGCAATAAAAAAACCGGTGAAAAGCTCAATTTAAAGCCGTAGCAGCGATCGCGGGGCACAGACAGGACGTTCAAGATCGCAAAGATGCAAACACATACTACAACTGGCAAGGCTCTTAAATAGCCAGGAGTAGCAGGTGATGCATATCTGTTGTAATCCAAGCTGCGTTGCTGACTTCCGGCTGCCAGAGATCCTACCAGGGAAAAAGTAGACCGACGCTGACCTCTAGCGTCAATAAACGGTAGGGGACCTCTGAACCGTTTTCTTTCCCTTTTGGGGGTACGCCTACGCCCCAAGGCGCCTCTGGCTTGACGGACAGGCTCTGTAATGGTGCATGTGACAAATTAAATCTTAATTGTTAATATCCTTGTTGTAGTTTTTAATTTCCACATCCCTGTATCATTATGAAAATTTCATTATATCTTACAGGACAAAGCTAAGCTTCCCATTCAGGTCTGATTTTCAATATAAACCAGGGGTGTAGCCCCCAAGGTTTGGGCCCTGGGTTTACAGTAGTTGCTCAGGTCCGCTCTCTCTCCTACAACCGAACCCCCTGCCCCAAGAAAAAAAAAAATCTATATAAGGCCTTCCCATAAGGCAAAATGATTAATGGAGCTATAAATACTATACTATGCCCCATCCCTAACTTTAACCCCCAGTAACCAAATGGAAAAAACTTTTGGATATTTTGGAATGGAATAAAATAAAAAATGTCATATTTAGTATAAAAAATGTTTAGAAAAGCAGGATGTTAAATTTGTTCCTGACAGTGTGTGAGGTTTCTGGCAATTTTACTTCATTCATTATTTCATATAAACACACACACACATTAGGTGTGTGTTATTCCTTGTTGGGGATCAGGGGCTCATCTACAAGAAATAAATAGGGAAACTTGGCTATTAGCTATTATCTGGATTACACTGTTAAACAATCTAACCTTACATTATATTTCTGTAAAATACTGTATATTTAATGTCATTTTTACTGAAACTGTTCGACTAATGGTTTCTTGAAAGTGAAAAAAACCCCTTACTTAACTGCTTTGGTAAGCTCACCTTGTCCCCGTATTTTCCGGTGCATGAGAAAAAGATGTGCATGCTGTCCTTCTTCCCAAGGGATCTGTGGCTGCATCAGAAAAAACCCAACAGTGTGCATTTTAACCAGTTAGCTGGGGCTGAGAGTAACTTTGTTGGATTATGACAGCAGAAAAACTCTGTTTTACTGAAATTCTATACTGTACCGGACATTACTTACAGTGTTTTTACACGGTTGGAGCTTCACCTGTTTTTTGAAAGAAATGAGTCAGAAATTTCCTCTCTCTTGTTTAGTCTCTCTCCCTCCTTGCATTTTTGAAATCCCCGCTTTCGGTTTCATTTTAGCCAAGTCTTATACCGTCCAGTTCAACGACAGGACAGATCCGTGCGGCACGAGGGTCAAACCACTTGTGAATTTGACGCAGAGAGGGTGGGGAGATATCAAGTTAAAAGAGCACAATACGCAGATAAACAGAACTTCTAAAGACTATATAAATATACAAATAAAGGCGTCGTCATTCATCCACCATTACCACCCCCAGACCACCGCCCTTGTGTTTAATCTGTGTATAAACTGTAGGTTACATCATGATTGTTTACTTCATTCTTGCACAGATAAGAAGTAAATTGCAGTGTAAAATCTTCTCAGCTCTGTTAAAAAGTTCCTCATTCTTAATGTAGCCTCCAGACTATCCTCTACATTTATGTATATATTGGAAAGTATTATATAAAAATATGTCTGAAAATATGTCCAATGTGAAGTGTCCGCAGTCTGTGATGAGGTGCCCTGTCATCTGCTGGTGTTGGGTTTCAGGTACAAAGTCAGTGCAGCCATTCTACCAGGAGAGTTTCCTTATCGCAGCAGGACTTAGCACCTGACCACAGTGCCATAGGCACTACCAAATAATTTGCTGACCATGATATTACTGTTCCTTGATCGGTCGTTCAGGCTCTCCGCAGCTGAACACATAGTCAGCCTTTGGGGTATTGTCCCAGAAGGAAAATGAGAAACACTCGACCCAGCAATACAAATGAGCTGAAGGGCCACTAGCGAAGCAACCTGAGCTTTACTAACATCTCACAGCAGTGCCACAGCTGATTGTCCTCCATGGCCATGCTGCACTGGTGCAGTAATTTTATGGTAAACGAGCTCCAACCAAATACTGAGTGTATAAATTAAAAGTGAAATTGTAAGGAGTTGGACATTTTATTGACGTATTTATTGCTCCTTCTAACAAGACATCTGACAAGCTAATGTTAGCTAGCTACCTAACGGCATATAGGAACGTAATGATCGCCTGTGTGACTTATTTTGGCATGTTGTTGACAAGCTCTGCTGCCCATGCTGCCCAACCTCGAGCATGGTATGTCCTTGCTAAGCTACATATTTACAATTGATATTTACATTTACAGTATTAGCAGACACCCTTACCCAGCGCAACTTATTGTGCTTTGTATTCTTCTTAGTAGACATGATCTCATGCTAGTTTACAAATAATCAATACCCATGAACACAAATTCTGTGAGTGCACCTTCAGTCTTGGGCAGCATGGTGGCTCAGTGGGTAGCACTGTCACCCTCACAGCAAGATGGTCCTGGGTTCAATCCCAGGGTTGTTTTTCTCTTCGGAGTCTCTGGGTGAGTGCTGTATGGAGTCTGTATGTCTTCTCCATGTCCGCGAGGTTTTTACTCCAGGTGCTGTGGTTACCTCCCACAGTTCAAAACATGTGTAATTAATTGGGGGGGGTGTCTCTAAAGTTCCCCTATGAGTGTGTGAGTGTAAAATTGGCCCTACGATGGATTGCAACCCTGCCTAGGGTTGTTCCTGTTCCTGCCTTGTGCACTATGGGCCACCCGGCTAGGCTCATCATGCTTTCCTGATCTCCTGCAACCCTGATCAGGAATCAAGCGGATAATGGACAGGTGACTTTCAGTCTCCACTTAAGTGCTGAGTGAAAAGGTGGTTTTTTAGTCACCATTTGAAGACAGCAAAAGACCAAGCCTTGGACGTCCAGTGGAAGTTCATTCCACCATCTGGGTGCCAGTATAGAGAAACAGTCTTGATGCTTGTTATAAAATATGACCAAACTAGCCCCAGACCTCAAAGAGTTAATAAATATACTTTGTCTTTTAAAAACCAGTAACACTTTTGCAACTGATTTAGCTATACCAGACCTGCATGCTACCGTGACAGTGTTATGGTGCTGAGAGTAATTCACCATTAATGGTCAGTTCTGGCCTTACAGCGCTTGTATGCTGTTGACAGATGGGGTGGGGGCTGACAAATTGTGCACAGTATCAAAGGCGCATAAAAAGTGCATTCATACACACCGAATAGCCACTTTCTTAGAGGCACCCATTTAGTAGTGCATTGGACCTCCTTTGGCCTTTGGCAGCAATTCGTCATGGCATAGATAGGAATAGGTGTTGAAACAGTTCTGCAGGCTTAATGACCCATGTGGACAGGGCCATTATGCCTGCAGCTGACACAAATTAGATGGAGGTACTGAACAGCCCACCATGTCTCCACCATGTCCCGCTATAGGATTAAGATCTGGGGACTGTGAAGACGAGAGAAGCAAGGAAAGGTCACTACCATGTTCCTGGAACCAATCCATGTCTACACTTGTGGCATGGTGAATTGTCCTGCTGAAAGGGTCCATCTGCCATAGGGCAAACAGCTGCCATGAAGGGATGAAGTTGGTCAGCCACAATCCTTAGGTAAGTCCTACTGTCCAAACATCCATAATAGGGTATCAGAGGACCCAGGGCATGCCAAGAAAACATTCTCCACCCCATTACTCCACCTCTAACAGCTTAAAGTGTTGACACCTGACAGAAAAATTCTGACCCTCCCATCAGCCTGCTGTAACAGAAATCTGGATACATCTGATCAGATGATGTTTTTTCCACTGTTCGTTGATCCAGCTTTTGTACTCTTTTGCTCACTGGAGTCTTTCCTTAGACAGCAATGCCAATTGAACTGGTTGTCTGCTGTTGTAGCCCATCTGAGCTAATGAACGACAAGTTGTGCACTTGGACATTAGTTGGAGAATCAGCTTTGAATTCGGCTGCAATTTGCCTACCTGTGCACCGTCTGTTTGTCAGAATGGTTCCTGGCATCCGAAGAGTTGTTTACGTCCACAGGATCCCCTTTCTCTGGATGTCTTTCCTCAGTCACACCATTCTAGGTATGCTCTCGACACAGTTACATGAGAGAACGTTGGCAGGTTTTGAAATACTGGCCCCAGCTGGTCTAGCACTGATGACCATGCCTCATTCGAAGTTGCTGAGATTGCTTGATTTTTTTATTTTAATGTGCATTCACATTGAAACTGATCCAGAGAAAACTTGCTCACTTGATTTTATATTGCACTCCAGGGTCCTTTGTCTAATTTCAATACTGTGGAGCTCCAATCGTGAAAGGGCCGGTGCCTCTAACAAAATGTCACACTTGCTTCATCTAAAACGTTTGGTGTAAGGTGGTTAGGATGCTTAAGTAAGTTTTCTTCTTGTCTTGATATTCCAATATAATCAACCGTGTTTAATATTATCATAAGTCGTGACTCACGTAGTGACAGTAGTGACATAAACATTGTCGACAACCAATAGCTGAGCTCTCTCCAGCACCAAACAGGAAGCAACAAAGGGTCCAGGAACGTCTCTGGCAGGAAGAGATATTATAAGTAAAATAGATTGAGAATAAGTGGTACGGTGCAGTGAATATCTTGTTGGATGTGTGTAAAACACATAGCAGATATAAATGATTGGCAAAAAGGAGTGCTTGCAGTTGGGTGTGCCAGAGGCCATAGTGTGAAGGAAGTACCAGCAGTGGCAAAATTCCCAGCGTACAGGATTCAGGATACAGGAATCAGAATTGTGGCTGAAAGTCGAAACTTACAGACAGGGACTGCCGGCGTGTTTCACTGCTTGTGTATAAAAAATGCTTTGCTTCCAGGCAAGATCTGATTCTAGAAGTCAAGTCCTTCACAACCAATTTCTGAAAGAACACACCCGGGGCAGTCACACATCTGGACTGACCCACAAAATCCCCTGATGTCAATTCTCCTGAAAGTCTGTGTGACTACCCAGAACAACGAGTAAGATGCCAGGGAAAGCATCCACCAACATGAGATAGGTACAGTACAGGTACAGTACATTTGTACTGCATTCAAAACTTACCTTTCTTTTTTGCACTACTTTGTCCTATTGTGCAATGCTATTTTTATATAATGAAAAGTTGAGTAAATTCACATGTTGAAAGAATCTTTATTGTGTTTATTCTATATAAAACAAAAGCATGTGTATATCACTAAAACATTATTTTCAGTGCAAAGATGCAGCAAAAAAAAGGAAAAAAGCAAAAGGCAAACTTGAACACAAAACATATTCTGTTAAAAACTGCTGCGTTCACTTCACTGGCTCCATGTAGCTGCAGCATCAGATACAAAACATTGACGCTCACCCACAAAGCCAAAAATGGAACAGCACCATCTTACCTAAAGGTCTGATCAAACCACATTCTGTACCTCGCACCCACTGAGATACGAGCTTGGCTCGACTGGATCCTCCACGTAAGATTAAAGGAAGACCAGCATCATGACTCTTCTCCGTCCTGGCACCCAGGTGGTGGACTGAACTTCCACTGGATGTCCGAATGGCTGAGTCTCTTGCTGTCTTCAAGAGGCGACTAAAGACTCACCTCTTCACCCAGCACTTAAGTGAATAAAACTGCATAAAACTGCATATCCTCCTTAAAAAAATAAAAAATTCTCGACACCAGATACGAGTAGGTTGTAGTTGGATTGTGTACTTGAGCTATTGTTTACTTCTACTAAAATGAGGTTCTGTCTCCTAGGAAGATTACAAAGCACTTCTGTAAGTCACTCTGGATAAGGGCGTCTGCTAAATGCTGTAAATGTAAATGTAAAAAACAAACAAACAAACAAGAAGATCCATCAAGAACAAACAGCATGACAGAAAAAAGCGTTGCTAGGGTTGAATGGGTAAAAAAGTTGGGAACCTCTGATAATTCCTCATACTGATGCACCACATTATGTGTGGTATGACTTTCCACTGCTTATTTGTTACAAGTTACAAGTAAATGGAGTTCGTAAGTGTATGTGCCTGTCCTATTGTAAGTAGTACTCCTTTGTTTGTCCCCCGACTACCTGTATATTCGTTCTCACCTATAACTAGATAGCTGATTCACATTCACTCGTTGAGGCTGTCAAACAAAAGTAAGTGTTATGGCTTTCCCTAGTCAGGGCCATAACAGTATGACTGTATTTTCTGTAATTATTGTGAAATTTCCATAAAATAAAAAGGTAACAGTGTAGGCTTGTGTTTTAGTGTTATCTCTGATGCATTTACGTATCGTTTGCACACAGTTTTCTCGTAAAAATACCCTTACATTACTTTAGCCTGAACAGACTATGTGAACTATGGCAGTGTCTGGTCAACGCCCAGTTTCATAGAATGTAATTTGGACGTTAAACGGCACGTACCTGTATGCAGTCAAAGCCCTTTGCGATTGAATGTAGTCCAGCGCCGTTTAGAGGAGTAACTGGGAAAGTGCTGTACCGATGTCCCAGCATGCATTGTGCGCCGCACCGACTCCGCTGCTGTCGTGAGTGCGAGAGGCGGCGGACATGTTGGCATGGCCCGTTAAGGCGCAAAATTTCGCTTAATTGGAAATTTTACTGAGCAAGGAAAGCCAACACAGGCGGGACAAAATGGATGCGGTCAATGCTTTCAACCATGAGGTCAGTTTCTGCTTAACGGTGCAGATTTCGGTATGAATGTGAGCACAGATAGCTAGTATTAGCTTAGCCGATTAGCCGAGTTGCTGTATAATGAGGGTAAAGCCAGAAACCAGGCCGTGTGGTGGAAAATCCGAACTTGCTCCAAACCAGTGCGTGTTTCCGTGTCACGTTATGTGATAAACCACCACGGTATCACTTGTGTAGCTTTAACATTTAAATACAGTGCATATTGCGAAACATATCGGTGTTTTACTTCTGCAGTCAGGTGGGTGGCTAGCCAGCTAACGTCATGGCTAATGGCACGCCATTCAACTGTAACTAAGCCGAGCAACCCCGCTTTTCTTATTCTGGTCTTCCATAAGTTCTACGATCAGGCAGCCTCGCTGCTCCTCAGCAGAAGCTGTCATTAGCGGTTTGTTTACATGCACAGTGTTTATGCTGCTCCAGTGTTGTTAGCGATTTGCTAGCGTTATTATTGCGAGAACGGCCAGTCAAACCCGCTTGTTCTGTTTGTTGTTTTACTGAGCGATGGTCCTGAATGTAAAACCTTCATTTTGTAGCATCGTGTCTGTAGAGCAGGTCTGTAACACTAAACGGACAGTGTGCTGGAGAGGAAATGCGCATCAAGCCTTTGTGATGTTTGTTGTGATCAGTAAGCCACGGATACTGATGGACGGTGGTGCCTGGAAGTTTGTAAACCGTTTAGAATGTCCTTTAACTTGTGATTTAACACATCATAAGATTTTCCTAAGTCCTAAAAGTACTAGTCATTATTCATTGGTATTTAGGGAAATGATTCAGTGTTTTGTTTACACGCACCAATCACTTTATTAGCCATACCTGCTTGTTTCTACACTCATTGTCCATGTTA
Source organism: Ancistrus triradiatus (assembly GCA_025084515.1). Lineage (NCBI taxonomy): Eukaryota > Metazoa > Chordata > Actinopteri > Siluriformes > Loricariidae > Ancistrus > Ancistrus triradiatus. Next base: position 22,666 of record JAJAGP010005135.1, read on the forward strand.
TGAGTTCCACGTTGTAGTTTTATTATTACAGACTGTAGTCCATCTGTTTCTGTATATACCTTGTTAGACCCCTTTACTAGTGGCCAGGTTTGTGATACTGAGATATGGGATGCTGTGTGTACAGTGTGGATGAGGGACCAAGTTAGACACATTTACAGCATTTAGCAGATGCCCTTATCCAGAGCGACTTACAATTGGTACAGTCTTACAATCCAAGCAATTGTGGGTAAAGGACCCAACAGTGGCAGCTTGGCAGAGGTGGGATTTGAACCCTGGACCTTCTGGGCCAGAGTCCAGTACCTTAACCGCTTACCAGCCCTAATAATATCGTTTTGCCTGTCAATACTTGAATATGAGCACATTATCACAGATAGCACGCCGTACACTCTATTCACACTGCACACTTACTTTTTCCGACTTTGTGCTTTTTCGTTTGAATATGTTGATTAATATCATTACCACTTAAAATGCTAAATTTAACTTGGATCGACATGTCTGGCAAACCACTTCCAACGTATCATTTCTCAGAAACGTGTTTTATTGAAGAACCTGGTCGTTAAATGTACTTGTTCATTTGGCCATCTCAGCAGAACATCAGCCATAGTGAGTGAGGGCATTAAGTCATGTCTGTAAAGGGCAGCCGATAATTGGTTGCATTATGTTCATTTACGAAATCAACAAACACCGTTGCCCATTTTATGGTGAGACGTGCACAGTAACTTGTGAAAAAATCGGTTTGTTTGTTCTGAATAAGTGCAAGCATTTTGGGCAGTGATTGTCCGCTAATGTTCATTACAGTATAAATTTGGGGACAAATGTAGGTATTTTAAAAATAAGTCGGGACACCAGGGTATGGACTGAAATATGAGATTGTCCCAGGAAAAATGGGACTGGTGGTCACCCTACCTTTATTCTGTGCTCTAATGGTCATGATTATGGGTGTGCAATATTGACAAAAAAGATATCTTGATATTGAGCACATTTAACCCCGGTCCGGTTCGTTTGATTAGTGTCATTGCTCTGTACCGCCTCACGGCGCTTGGGTTAAGCAGAATGTATTCTAGTTCTAGTTATGTATTCAGCTACTGGACTGTCCCTTCCCTTGCTCCCAAAGCTAATGTGATTGACAACTGAGAAGTTTTTGTCAAGCCTTTGAACATAGGAGTCAACCATGGTGACAAAACAATATTTCTTCCAATGTATTCATTGAATCCATTTACATTTATGTCATTTAGCAGACACCTTTTATCCAGAGCGACTTACAACTGATACATTATTACATTCTAAGCACTTGTGGGGTAAGGGCCTTGCTCAAGGACCTGGCAGTGGTGGGATTTGAACCCTGGACCTTGTGGTCCATAGTCCAGAACCTTAACTACTAGGCCACCACAGCTAAGCCATTTTTCCGTGAGTATAGTCTGTTAGTTCATAAGGGCTCTCATGTAAACTTTTAGGTTTTCTTGTAGTGATAATTGGTGTGGCTCAATCAATCAGATCTTAGAGCTGGAAATATCAGTTTTATAAATACATAATAACTGCGATGATGATGGGGATGAGCTAAACACCGCATTCAGCATCACATAAATGTGGTAATATGGTTATTGTTACAGCCCTAGTCCTGGCCATTAGAGAACAGAGTAAAGGAACTAACTGCAGCAGTCGTGCACATCAGCTTGGTGAATGGTAGAACATTCCTCCTTACAGATTCTCTTCACCTGTGGGATGTTGATAGGTTTCCTCACATGAACTTCTTCCATCACATTTCTATCGGGTTAACTTCAGGTCTTTGACTATTCCATTTTAAACCATTGCTTTAACCATTTCTTGCTAGAACAGCCTCTGTGCTTCAGGTTGTTGTGTTGCTCCATGACCCACATTCTCTTAATATTCATTCACAAAGATAAGATATTTTCCTCTGAAATTTGCAAGTGTAACTTAGAATTAATTGTCCAATCAGTGATGGCAGGCCAATCTTGCCCATATGCAACACAGCGGCCCAAACCATGATACTACCACCACCATGTTTCAGAGACAGGCTTCCGTTTAGATGTTGGAATACATTGTGTTCCTTTCTCAAGATATAAACACTTCTCGTTTTTCTTCCATTGACAAAATGGTTTTCTGATAGCCTTCTTGCTTCTCTCTGTGGTCTTCAGCAAACTACAGACAGGCAGCAGGGATCTTTTTGGGGAGCAGTGGCTTTCCCCTTGCGACTCTGCCATACACACCATTGTTGTTCAGTGTTCTCCTGATGGTGGACTCATAAATATTAACATTTATTAAATATACATTGACAAAAAGTAATGCATCCAGATAGAAATTTCAGATTGTTGTAGAACTCGGCATGTAGTTATGCCTCAGGTAGATATGTAAATGATTACAGGTGTGGTCTGATTAAACACCGGGTCATGCCACAAGAGTGTGTAAAAGTGCTTCCCCTGCTGTACTATATAAAGGCCCTCAGAGGCTACTTTTGGGTAGTGTAGTGCTGGTCATTAACTGCCTGACATGCCTTTACAATGCACTCTTAAGACATTTTGCCCAGTTTACAGACTTTGCGAGGGGGAGCATCATGGGCCTGAGAGGAGCAGAATGGCTGTTTTGATGAATTGTGACCTTACCTAGCTGGTAGGAGGTGTTGGGAGCAGTGGTTCCACAAGGGCAAGCAACCAGACTCTGGACAGCCCAGACAGACCACCAGTAGAGGGGATTGTTTGATCCGCCAACAAGCACGAGCTGCTCCCAGTTTCATTGTCCACCATCCAGAGACAGGTGGCACCTTCACCTGTCTCACCTGTCACCCCTGTCTCTGCCTAGACCATTTCCAGGTGCTCAGCAGAAGGAAATCTGTTTTCACAGTGTGCCTCAGGATACCATACAGAACCTGTATGCCTCCGATGCCCAACTTGTGTTTAGGCTAGAGATGGCATAACAGGGTAACTAGAGCCTCCTTTCTATTGAACAATTTTCCCAAATAAACTTATCCTTTCACTCTAATATTCTAATCCCTTTCGATAGGTTTAAATGGGACGAAAACATCATAAAGTAAAAATGATTACTTTTGAAGTTGAATTATATAAAAATAAGATATTCTTTATGTCTAAACCTTTGGCAAATTTTTTTCACCATTTTGGTATCAAAATTTGTAATAGTTAAGAACCAGAATCGATAAGCAGAATCTGAATCAATAAAATGCAAATGATACCCAACCCTAATGTGGCGGAATGTGCTGTCAAACAGTAATGAGCAAAGCCATTTGTAGGTCTGTTCCCTATAGGCTGAACAAATGGTGCTGGAGAGGGACTTGGGTACTTGTGAAATTGTGAGAGACTACTATAGGTTATACATCACAGTCTGCATAGTTCTTGTTTTTTGGAACTTTATGGATTATTTTCTTATTTTTCTGGTGTGCAGTTGATTGAATCTGCAATGCGGGACCCACGGACACAGCGGGCCAACTGCACTGCTATGTATGGTGTATAGATTGTAGTGAAATGGTGATTGGGGAACCATTTGACTAAGATTTGACTAAGGATGCCTCACGTGCTTCAGTAACAAAACATTTACTGTAAATCTGTTTTAAGTTGGAGTTTAAGTTTTACATTTAATGTAGTAGTTGGATATATAACATGATTTTTTTTATGACTGCTTCAGAAACATCATAACCGTAATATTAATAACTTATGTAAAGCCTAGTCCTGCTATCTGTATTACTATTATAATGTTGTTGTTCTAGAAAGATCGATCAGAAAGTTATACTGTTATACTGGCATTATTATCTGGTTTTGAATATACCAGATATGTGGTCAGTAACTTGCACAGTGACACACCACTTCGTATTACAGGTCTTTGCTGATTATTTTGATTGGTAAAGAGGTTTGACTATAGCTTGTGTTAAGGACTTGAGACTAGAGATGCGGCAAAATCTCAGCCACAGATCATTTCTGGCTGAAAATGGCAAATTTCGGTTTTCCGCAGCGCGGTTTAAGTTGGATACGATTGAGGACTTGCGAGACGGGAGTGGCATCGATACGCTGGCGAATGGGATTGTGTGCAGTGCATTGTAGGGGTGGGTATTGGAATGGACTGTAGGCTACACGATTCGTATGGTGATATATCACATAGTTCACTGAAAATATAAAAACAGCTGAAATACGAGTTGTGGTGTTTAATCTGAGTCATCTTAATACATCACATTTGCTGTCATTGATCATGTTTTCTTAACACATTTGATTTAATTACTTTAGAAAGTAATCAACAGAACTTATTACAATATTTTTGAGCATTTTAGTTTTGAATGTGTCCCTCTTATAAGGGCTGTTGTCTTGTGGGTTGTTCTTACTGGGGAATGCTAGGGATATTAGGGAAATGCAGTCATTTTGAGCGATTTTCATGCAATTTGGTCTTTTAGAGGACTTATAATGTTCATGTAGTCATTTGGTACTTGTTTGACCAGCAAAATCCACACAGACAGCGCCCGGCCTGAGACTCGAACCTGGGTCTGTTGAGTAGTGTGCAACTATGCTGCTCTGTGTTTATATGTAGAAAGTAGGAGAGAGAGCCCATATTTTTAATGCTTTTATATTAATATTTAATCTTTCATTACAGCTTTTCTCCCTGATGGACTCAAAACCTCCCATCTCCAGGGCTAAGATGATCTCAATCACAAAGTCTGCCATAAAAGCCATCAAAGTAAGCCTAATCTTCTTGCATCACGATTCCCTTCGCATATCCTTTGTGTCCATGTGTGTATCGATACACGTTAACACATTTGTGTGTCTTTGTTCCAGTTGTACAAGCATGTTGTCCAGATTGTTGAGAAATTTATTAAGAAGGTAAGCATTTCATGGATCTTTCCTTGTTTTATGATGTTATGACTAGTCTTAGCACTGCATTCTAATATTTATTTTTCCTCCACAGTGTAAACCGGAGTATAAAGTACCAGGATTGTATGTCGTGGACTCCATTGTGCGACAGTCGCGTCACCAGTTCGGGGCAGACAAAGACGTGTTTGGTCCCCGGTTCACCAAAAACATCACAGGGACCTTTGAAAACCTCTGTTTATGTCCAACTGAGGATAGGGTATGAACTTCTTTCTCTTTGTGTCATTTCTCAGAGAGCACGTTTATATTGGGACATTGTTACATCACTACAAATGGTGCCAATGAGTCCTAATACTCATCCACAAAATGTCTGTCCCTGTACCAGCCAGTTTCTAGTTGCTAAATAATCCCACATCCCAAAGGTGCTATATTGGCTTTACAATGGTGCTTGAAAGTTTGTGAACCCTTTAGAATTTTCTATATTTCTGCATAAATATGACCTAAAACATCATCTGATTTTCTTGCAAGTCCTAAAATTAATGTTCATGAGTCCACCATCAGAAGAACACTGAACAACAATGGTGTGCATGGCAGGGTTTGCAAGGAGAAAGCCACTGCTCTCCAAAAAGAACATTGCTGCTCGTCTGCAGTTTGCTAAAGATCACGTGGACGAGCCAGAAGGCTATTGTAAGAATGTTTTGTGGATGGATGAGACCAAAATAGAACTTTAGTTTCAAAGAAAACTGTTATGTTTGGAGAAAGGAAAGCACTGCATTCCAGCATAAGAAACCTTATCCCATCTGTGAAACATGATGGTGGTGGTAGGATCATGGTTTGGGCCTGTTTTGCTGCATCTGGGCCAGGACGGCTTGCCATCATTGATGGAACAATGAATTCTGAATTATATCAGAGAATTTCTAAAGGAAAATGTCAGGACATCTGTCCATGAAACTGAATCTCAAGAGAAGGTGGGCCATGCAGCAAGTCCTGACCTTAATCCAATGGAAATGTTGTGGAAGGACCTGAAGCGAGCAGCTAATGTGAGGAAACCCACCAACATCCCAGAGCTGAAGCTGTTCTGTACGGAGGAATGGGCTAAAATTCCTCCAAGCCGGTGTGCAGGACTGATCAAACAGCTACAGGAAACGTTTAGCTGCAGTTATTGCTGCACAGGGGGCACACCAGATACTGAAAGCAAAGGGTCACATACTTTTGCCACTCACTAATATGCAATATTGGATCATTTTCCTCAATAAATAAATGACCAAGAATAATATTTTTGTCTCATTTATTTTATCATGCTAGAGATTCTCTTTTCTGTCAGCAGCTATCGCAAGTTTTCACCTGTACTAGTTTTCTGTCATTCAAACGTCAATAAGTTGTATATATGACAGACCTTTTTTCCTATTGTAATTCTTAACTAGGGAGTTTTTCCTTTCCACTGTCGCCCTAGGCTTGCTCAATTTGGGATTGGACGTAGCTTTTAGGAGATAATCTAAACTTGTAAAGTTGCTTTGAGACAATGCTCCATTGTAAAAAGCGCTATATAAATAAATCTGACTTGACTTAAGGCCTCTGCCATTAAAGCAAATCGATGTTGATCAGACGGACAATAAACATTAAATACCTGTATATGGAGTAAAATTACACGTTACTTACAGCACTGAAGTAGGGATTAGATTTTGTAACCATGTTTATCACATAACGTAGGGAATTCAATTACAAGGTTTTTTTTTGAAGGTTTTCGTGAGTAATATTTAATTTATTGAATATTTTTTTGCAGCTGGTCTTTTGGGATAACTGGTAATAGACAGTGTTTCCTGCCACTGTAGTGTATTCTGTAATATAACTCCACTATTCCAGAACTGCTTAATGTTTGCCTTGTTTTTGTGAGTCCAAGTTAGTTGTTTTAGAGCATATTATTAACCTGATGGAATTAATTTCGGCTCACAAATTCAGCCACTCTGTTTGTCTGTGCTTACAGAGTAAGATTGTACGTGTCCTGAACCTGTGGCAGAAGAACGGTGTGTTTAAGATTGAGGTAATCCAGCCTCTCTTGGACATGGCTGCTGGTACTGGCAGCTCAGGCTCCGTACCGTTGGACAACGGACCAGATGGAGGTGAGTCAGTGGACTAAATTTAGGGCTGTTAAAGTGAAAGCGTTAATATTGTAACGCTGATCATTTTATGACGTTACAACCTTCGAGTAGAGGAGCTGTAGTCATGGACTGTGTCCAAAATGGTCATTGTTCACTGTTCATTACATTTTATGTACCGTATAAAACAGTTATCTATAGGGAACAAACCTGGTAGGGCACTAGATGGATTCAGACATCCACACACTAGATATTAGCTGCACATGCTGTTACTTATGAAAGTATCTGATAAAATTCGCAATGAAGCATTGTGATGCAGCAAACAAAACAAGATATAATGACAATAGTGTTATTAGTCAAAAGTCAAACATTCTGTTTAAGCTTACCTTGTCCAGTTGTCTGGCTGTGTCGTGTTATTTTAATATGAAAACTGTAACAGTCAAATACGTGCAAACTAAATATTAGTTTAGTATCATGGTTAGCATGATAAAAGTCAGGCACATGACTTCTACATATTCTTTTACATATTTATCATGTCTAATATCACTTATTTATTCTCCGTTGCTAAGCTGCTCTTGAATATCAGATGTAAGCTATTAATGTTTTTATTCGCAGCTGCATCTCCTCCGTCCCCGGCAAGAGAAGTTGAGAGCAACCCAGTGGTGACAACTAACTCAGTGCCTGTGCCACAGCTACAGAACTCTGAAGCCTTTGCTGCTGTAGCACAGCTCTTCCAGTCCTCGCAGGGCCAGCAGGTACCGCTGTCCTGATTAAAAAACAAACCCCCTCCAGGGGTGTGGACTCGAGTCACCCTCAAGTCCAAGGCATGTGATTCGAGTCTACACTTCTGGAGGTTTTTGATGACTTGCGACTCAACTTTTCCTTCAGTGACTTGGAATCTTAGTTGAGCTTTGAGAACCTCCATAAACCCATTTTTTACTGAGCCTTTTATATTGCCTCCATGGTGCTGTAACGCTAGGGAGCTGAGCTGCTCAGCTTTGTTTATCCATAACTTGGCAACAAGGGCAATTCTGCAGCTGGTCTTGGGAGGCTTTGGGGGACCGACAGTGTTTAGAGGTTTATCTGGCCTGGAAACATGCTGCCAAAAATAATCTTTTTCGACTATAAAGCGCATGCTGTAGTGAATAAAAATCTGCACTCGAGACTTGAGACGTCCTTGTTCCTTGCAACTTACTGACTTGTTCCCAAACGTGGTACTGACTTTAGGTTTGTCCCAGTGAGTAAGATTGTTTTGTGATGTTAAGTTTCTGTCATGACCACTTCTCCACCATCTCGTTCATGCATTCTGACTGTAGCTCCAGCAGATGCTGCAGACGTTCCAGCAGCCAGGGAAACCCCAGTCTCCAGCGTTGCAGAACAGCACGATGGCCCACTTCCCAGTCCAGCCTATTCAGCAGCCCATGAGTTTGCCCGTAGGCCTTCCAGACACCTCACACCATGCAGAGAAGAAAACAACCTTCGACAAGGTGAGTGAAGCTCTAACGCGATGAGGCAATGTTTTGGAGGCTTTGTTCTTTTAAGAGCGAGCTGTTGTTTTTTTGAATGATGTCATTCAAATAAGGCTCGTACTTGGTTTTCTCAGACACTTCTTGATCGCTTTGATTATGACGATGAGCCCGAAGGAGGAGAGGAGATGAAGAAAGATGAGACAGCGTCAGTCCAGTCTGCTTTGTATGTCCTTACATCCTCACCTACAATTCTTTTTTTTTGTAGTGTAACTGGTGTAATTGTGTTACATGTAGGGTGTAACGATGCATCATAAGACAGTGTTAAAGTGGGTGTCCATGGTCAGGTGGGGCTATAATCGAATTGGATTATATGTTCTTGATATGGTGCAGACATATCTCAGTGAGAATCCTAATTTCTTTTATTTGCAGGGGACTAAAGTTTCTGTTTACTTACATTTTTATACACTATTTTGATTTGTTATTCTTCAGAAATTAAAATGAATGTTTTCCCCTGGTGATTTAATATATGGTGAAGGTGCAGTAAGATAAGTTATACGATAAACCTATTGTTTCTAGAAATTTCTTTTAATTGCAAGGGACTAAAGTTTTATTGTTACAAGACGGATACAAGAAAATGTGCATTGTTTTCTTTTGTCAAATGTAAAACAAATAATCGTGAGATAATCGAATCGTGAGCAGAGTGTATCGTTACATCCCTAGTTACATGTGTACACACACAATTGTGTGATCGTAGTTTTTATCCACACAAGCTGATGCTAGTGTTGGCATTCTGTTTGGTGTCCTCAGTGGTGTTGCTGGAGGGGTCCAACAGCCTCAGCAGGCTTTAGCAGCCGTCCCTCAGGCTGCCAGTCAGATGCAGCTCTTTCAGCACATGATGGGCTTGAGTCAAGACCAACAGGTATGCTGCCTTTATTCCTTAATAGGCTCTTTTGCACCAAACAGTTCTAGGAACTGATCTGGGAAGAATTATCCCTGTAAAAATGGCAGATCCCCTCAGCACAGGCACTTAAATCTGGTCCAGTAATACAGGGTTCTTTTGTACTGAGAGAAGTAACTGCCTTGACGTAGGAATAATAAAAATCTCTATGCACAGTGTTCTAAGAACTACAGCCATTCCTGTGGTGTGAACATGCCACATGGGGGGGCACTTTCTGGGTTATATATTTCATGAGCTGTAATCTTATGGACGCATAATAGATGTGCTCCACCTGCTCTTGCATTTTACTCAGTGTAATGCATTTGGTGAACCGAGCAGCGATGTGCACGATTGTGTAGGTTACAAGTGATAAAGTGCTCAGTGAGTTTATAGTCACTTAAAAGTCCTCTTTCATGTTTTTTTTTCCACACTCTGATTATTGCAATTAATCATTAAAAGTCATAATGCACATCTCCAAATTATCCTTTGTTTGATCTTTTAATCTTCCAGGTTCTACCTCCAAATGGCCAGGCCCAGGCTTTTAACCTGATGCCGCCTCAACCTTACCCAGGAATGATGGCACCTGCCGCAGGGCCTCCTGGCTTCCCAGGAGCTTTCCCAACTCCAAAAGATGCCTTCCCTCAAGTCATGCCTGGACAGCAGCGAGAGGCAAGGCTACCACTTTCGACTAAAAGGCCTTGGATTTGTTATGTCTAGCCATTTTTAATATATAATGTCTTTAAATGTTGTGATATATTTACCATATCACCCAGCCCTAATTTGAGTTGTGTTTTTTTTTCTCTTTTTTTCCTGTAAAGGAGCCCTCTGGGGAGGGAGACACAAGACAAGATGGCATGAGGACAAGGTCACGGTCCGGTTCAAGGTGGGGATCAATGTTTTTCAATAATTACCTACCAGAATGTGTGATCCTCCTGGTCCAGTGACTGTTTGTACTTCTATAACACTGTATTAAAACTCAGTTTGTGGTTTAGTGACTTCATTTCTTTTCCTCAGGTCTCCAAAGAGGAGGAGGTCACGATCGGGTTCCCGGTCCAGACGTTTTCGGCATCGGCGTTCCCGCTCTCGCTCCAGAGACCGGCGACGCCATTCGCCTCGCTCACGCTCCCAAGAGAGAAGGGACCGAGACCGGGAACGAGAGCGCAGACAGAAAGGCCTGCCTGCGATCAAACCTGAGACTCTGAGCGGTGAGCCAAAGCTTTGTCTAACTGTAGCCAGCTTTGAGCAGCAACAGTCAGGTGGGCTCACCACAAACTCTGAGAAACAACGTCTTGTAAACTTTGAGGTGCAAATATGTGTCTAAAGAATTATGTGCTAATGGATGAATTTGGAAACTTTATTATGGACTGATACCATAATACATTGTGATTAAAATAATTACATTGTGATGTAACTGCACTCGTTGAAGTTAATCTCTTATTATGTCCACGTTCTCCTCTTTATTTATCTCCTGCAGTGTGCAGCACTACCCTTTGGGTTGGCCAGCTGGACAAGAGGACCCAACAACAGGATGTGGCCTGTCTGTTAGAAGAGTTCGGCCAGATCGAGTCGATAAATGTAGGTTTACACAAATACATAAATCCAATGCAAAAAAACCGCTTTAACAGTGTAATTGTTGCATATGCATATTATAGCATCATTATTATTTTGATCAACTTGTTTGTATGAATTGTTTTCTCTGTATGGTAGATGATTCCTCCTAGAGGTTGTGCCTACATTGTTATGGTGCATCGACAGGATGCCTATCGAGCTCTGCAGAAGCTTAGCAGAGGCACTTTCAAAGTCAACCAAAAAGCCATTAAGGTACTGGATACACATCATTTCAACCTAGTGTCCATTAATCCAGTTCATTTGCAAACTTGAACACACACGACCTGTTTTAACCCATTCCCACAGATCGCCTGGGCTCTGAACAAAGGCATCAAGGCAGAGTTCAAGCAGTTTTGGGATGTGGAGCTTGGTGTCACCTATATCCCCTGGTCAAGTGCTAAACTGGAAGACCTGGAGGCTTTCAGAGAAGGAGGCATGTTGGACACAGATACACTCTCCCCAGGTAACACACCTCATCGGCTAAAGCACAGATAGCTTTTCAAGTTTTAGGTTAATGGATAATATCAGCATTAAGACAATAATTACGACGATTATTAAGATAATAATTACGGAAATAATACCAAAGGGAAATGTACCATAAAATGTATAGACCTGTTGAAGTAGTTGATGTAGCTCTCTTGTGGCCTCATTTATTTCCTCCAGAGTGGAAGAGCCTCCAGAATGAGCTGGAGAACGCGGACAAAGCACCTCAAAATGGTAGGACTGAAGTGGGTCAGATAGAGCAGGCTTCAGCTTTGCATCCTGTGCAGGTAATTCTTGTGTGCTAAATTTGAAGTAGTCGTCACTGCAGTTCAAAAACTCGTTAGTAGATAACCACGTTAGCCTTATTGTTTTTTGGAATCACACAGAGACTTTAAATAAAGGATATATTTTTCTGACATGGAACAATACATTTTCATATTTCTTTAAGCCTTTAAAATCTGCGTAGTATTATGTGTTGCCAACATCGAGTCATTGGTGTATTTCCATATTTTCACGGTGTGTGTGTTTATTAATAACACCTGTTCCAGCTCATCATTTAAAAGCATGTATTTACATGTTATGTGTATATAAGTATGTATTATATTTGCTCATTCCACCCAGGGTCCTCCAGTTCAGCCTGTTGGAGCTGCTGGAGCTGTTGGTGCTGCCGGACCCATCGGAGCTGCTGGGCCTGTCGGGGTTCCGCCCCCTGGTTTTCCTACTCCCATGAATATCCCACCTCCAGCATTTCCTCCATCTGGTGTTCCACCTTTTCTAAGGCCTGGATTTAACCCCATGCAGATGCCTCCTGGTACCATAACTTTATTGCCATTGCATCCTGAACGTTGCTATTTAATGTAACGTTGCATGATTAGACTCGAGCCTTTAATGTGGCTCAGGCGGATCATATTTTCTGGTGTTATGTATCAGTGTCCTTATTTCTAATCGCTTACAGGATTTCTTCCACCTGGCACTATGCCTCCTATTGGCTCTGCTGGGCCACCTCCACCCGCGTCAGGAATGGCAATGCCACCAGGTCAGACCTCCACGCTGTAAAGACACTGAGTCTGAAACGACGTAGCCTGTAAACATTTATGCCATTTCTTACTTGTTGGGGGTTTTTTTCCACTGCAGTTGCCGGGACCGGTGAAGACATGCCTAGTGATCCTGGATCCATGGGCTCCAGAATCAACCGAGAAGGTGCAGATGGTTTTAACGCTCTTCCAGGTACTTTTAGAACTATACTTTGATTACCTGGGAGTCAATTTTTTTTCTAAAGGTTAATTCCAGCATGATAATGTACCATCTCACAAAGGATGTCATCTCCAACTGGTTTCATGAACATGACAGTGAGTTCAGTGTTGTTCAGAGACCTTCCTATTCATCAGATCTGAATCCAATAATAGACATTTTTAACTGCGCTTGAAAAATCTGCAGGAATTGCATAATACGTTCATGTCAACATGAAGCTGAATCTGAGGAGTGCTTCCACTAGATGCACTAGATAACAGCATATTCTTGTTTCTGGGGAAATCAAATTGAAAATGTGTAAATATTTGCAAAAAAGAAACAACGTTAGAGTAGTGCACATTGTAGCAGCATCTTTTTTTGTTTTTAATCCCAGTTCCAGTTAATAGCAGTAAGTTGTAACGCTGGAAACAAAGATTTTAAATTCTCATAAATGGCTCCACCCTCACTGGTTGTTCTCTCGGCGTCTCTTTGTGTTTAGTCACTCAGTAGTCCCAGTTTATGCAGGAAAACGAAGTTTCTCTGCATTTTCAGCACTACTTTTGAATATATATCTGTGTTGTGTAATATTTCGTGAGAATCTGGGTTCTTGTCTGTGTTATGGGGAAAGCGTGTAAGATTAAATTGCATATAATATAATGCGTAATTCCAGTTTGTGTTGCTATCTGTTGACTTTCATTTTCTTTCACCAGGTAACCAAGTTCCTCCTGGAGGTCTGCCTGGGATGAATATGCCGAATCCTCCAGGGCTTTTAGGTATGAGACCAGGAGCAATGCCCCTCCAACGCCCTCCAATGCCTCCTCCCCATATGCAGCGTTTCCCTATGCCTCCCCCACGGCCTGGCATGCCCCCTATGCATCCGCAGATGATGCCCCCCAGGGGCCCTCCTCAAATGATGCACCGGGAGCCTCCGCCAGGGGCCTTTGGTATGGGCCCGCCCCCTTCACACCCCATGCGAGGGCCTTTTCCTCCTCCAGGACCACCGTTCAGGGGTGACAGGAACAGGGAACCGGAGCGCTTCGGTGGCCGCAGGCAGTTCGGAGGTGAAAGGCCGGAAGGTCGCGAGCGCTTCGGGCCCTGGCATGAGGAGCCAGAGTCGAGAGGGGGCTGGGAGAGAGGGCAGGAGCGTAGAGACTGGAGAAGGAGTCCAGACAGAGAACGAGACAGGGAGAGAGAGCCCCCGAGGGAGGAAGAGCGAGTCAAGCGGAGAGAGAGAAGCACCCGCTGGGACAAGGACGACAGACTTGACAGACTCAACGAGCCTAACGGACACGAGACTCTCAGAGACTCAAGCAGCCGCGAGCGCAGTGTTGATTCTGCTAAAGAACCGCCTCAGGCCCAGGCAGACGTTCCAACCCCTTCCAGTGAAGGGAGTGCAGAAGCTGAAAATAAGAGCCAACCTCCAGAGCAAAAGAAGGCAGAAGAATCGTAGGCTTTGGACTGGAGCTGTCAAATTAACCTTGCCATTTTTGAACCTAATCAGATGCGTGTGTTTGTGTGTTTGCCGAAAAGCATAGGAATCCAGTCTGAAATGGAATCAGTGTGACCACATCGCATGGGCTTAGATGTGATGGGAAGGATCACGTATGTAAAGACGAAAAGCAAACCAACATGAAAAGCTTATCTTGAAGGCCAGTGTGCTGATTTAGGATCAGCTTACATGTCCAGCTCAGATATGGTCCAGAAAGGTGTTTCATGCATAAGATGTGTTGTCCCCATAGAAATGGATTAAATCGATCTAATTCTGTGCCTGGACGACCTCCTATGATTTCGTTGAGCTGTACTGTACATGACTTGTCTGGCTAATGTGGAGCATTGCCCTGTCACACGGATGTCCCACACCGGAGCTTCAGTGTTGTACTAAACTAGTGATTCATAACCTGCACTAGACCCTCTGGCACTGATCCTGCTCTGACACACCCCATGTAAATACC
>JAJAGP010005136.1:0-7500 GCA_025084515.1 Ancistrus triradiatus
CCCCCGGGGGGGGGGGGGGGTGAAGGAGGGGGTGAATAGTTTCTAACAACCCTTGATCAGATGACCCCGGTGCCCTCTGTGGCCCCTGAACCCTTTGTTCAGGAAAAAGGAGGGAAAGAAAAGAAAAAGCCCCCTGTCAACAGTCAGCCAATCAGCTCACAGAACCGGTCAGGGGGTCCCAGTATTATTACTAGTAAAAAATCTAATAAAAACATTACAAATGAAAACAGAAATATTCAGTGCACCTTAGTTATTCATTCACTTCCTCATTCATACTAATTACTTATCCACTTCATCCTGGAACAACCACAGACAAGATGTCAACCCATCGTGTACACACACACACACACACACACACACACACACACACACACACACACACACACACACACACACACACACACAATTTTCGTGTCAACTTGTTCTACAAGTGCAAAGAGCCCTTAAAGTTTTCTTCAAGTTTTATTTCTCATTCAGTTAGCACCAAACATCTGTCAGAAATAATCTACACAGCTGGGTCTAAGGCCTAACTGTGTCTTTTATGAGGGTCAGCATAGGGCCTGTGCTCTTCATCTGAGAATCCAGAGGTTTACAAACCCATTGTCCCAAGTTCACATGTTCTGCATGAAGTTCACATGGTGCCTCAGACATATTGCTGGACGGTTTCAGTCCTGCTACCACTCATCACATTTACCTGCATTTACCCAGGCCCAGGTCTGCATTACCTGCTCTATTACTTGTTTTCCAATAGCATGGCTCGTGTGTTTCCGGTCGCATTGTTTACCATTCGCCAGTGCTCTCCAAACTTTCAGTTTTTTGCTAGCCATATCAATAAGAGTGTCCACCATAGGTTTTTTTAAAGACAAAACTACTGTTCCAGAAGAAATATTCAGAGCACTGTTGTGCCCCCCTTTGCTCGGCATCTGCGAGATTTTATGGAAGTTTAAGTTACCATAGCTTCCCAGACCAGAGTGACCTCAGGAGACAGCAGCTAATAAACATCCGTCGGGACACTTTATCATTTCTCTGCATAGGAAGGTCTGTAGCAGCCATTTTATACCAGGTCACTTGGTTGAACCGAAAACACCAGCAGGTCAGAGAAGACTGGCAAAATGTGCAGTGCCTACTACGGCACCCAGACACCGTTGCACAGGGAAAGACTGGCTGAACCCGCCTTCCTGGATATCCATCAGCAGATCTTACAGCGGATCATGACCACAGTGAGCCGTCCTCTCTGGACATGTCTTGCATGGAAAATGAAGGTCTGTCCCGTGGAGTGGAAGAGCTGAGAAATCGGCTACAGGAACGTCGCGTCCGGTTTTGGACTAACGAATCGTTTTGCCGACTCCGACGAGGATATTCGGTTTTACACCAGGTAACATGTAGAGTAATACCCCGAAAAGTCGTGCTTCTGAATCTGCGGCTTCACAAATTCATATATTTTTTTCCTTGGAACCTAACACTTAAAATCCACGGGTCCAGCAGATGTAATCTGTAGATTTTTTTCGTGGCAGGTAAGTTGTATGTATCATTTTTAGCATTCATTTGTTAAGAATAATAATAAACAGAGATGATTTCATGAAAATAATGTTTTACTTACTGTATGCAATAAGCCTGCATGTATTATTACCATATTATATTACTACCGTATTATGGAATAGAGTTCATGCGCCATTTGCTTTGTTTACGTTTCCAGCATCAGCTGGTCGAGACTGATACCTGTACAGAATATCTAATACTGTAACACTAATGTTCTGCTTACTGTATCTCAGTACACTGCGTATATTATGTAATGTATTATTATTATTATTATTATTATTATTATATATGATCATATTTCTAGTGTTAATATTAAATACAAACATCATGACCATTTCCATTAGGAGGCTATTTACGTTCATAGGGACTCCCGCCAACGCTGCTGTTTCCAAATCAGTTTTTAAATGAACTTTAAGTTTTTTGGGGACAGATTTAGGGTTTCACATATGAAGGTAGGTATTTATAGGCCTTTGGTAGTCGTCCTTCCAAAATAACCCCCACAAAGTTCGGGGCTTTACTGTAGTAAACACCACGACAGACGCACAGACAATTTGATAACCAATTTGCTGTTAATGTAACACATTTGCCAACAGATTCCCAAGCTGTGAGCACTTAATGGCATTTTGGTGGCTCACTGAATGTGCAGTGGGAAACCGGAAACGCCAGAGCAGCTCTAAGGAGAATGCGGAAGTGCTTGTGCAAAGAGCCCATTGGATGTTGTGGAAATATTCATTGTTGTGGGACATACAATTCCACTAAAATAAATCAGAAAACTGAACAAAAACATGCTTATTCATTCTGACCCAGGTATAATTTAATGCCTCACCTCCTACAATTCCAGACATTTTAAGACACTTTTAGACCTTGAATATGAAAAACTAAATAGAAGATGTTAAGACTTAAGGATCCGCAGGTACCCTGATAAAGTAAAAGGCTAAACTACAAAAACGTAAAGAATTTTACGATAAGATAAAACTTTATTGATCCCTTTGACTAAACTACAGAAAACTACAAAAATTGAAAGTATTTTAAGACTAAACTACAAAAAAGTAATGTATTCTAAGACTAAACTACAAAAAAACCTACGAAATGTAGAGCATTTTACCGTATCGTCTTTAGTGATGAATCCAGGTTCTGTTTGGGATAAGATGAAGCTCAGGTTCGAGGATGGAGGCCTGGTTTGCTGTGGCGCGACACACTGCAACAACGGCTGGTGTGATGATCTGGAGAGCCATCGCATACGACGCTCAGTCACCCCTAGCAGTGATACGAGGGGCACTAACAGATCTGCCATATGCAGGACATCCTACTGACATTTAACACACAGCAAGGGTAACACTCCCTTGGTGGCCGGTTGCCAGATTTATCACCAACCGAGCATTTATGAGAGTGTGCAGGATCTACAGGTCCAGCTGTAACATCTGTGGGTAAATGTGGCACAGGATGCCATACTGAACCTGTGAACCTCCATGCCCAGGCTAGAGGCGGCCTAAGAGGGTAACTAGAGCCTCCTTTCGTTTCAATTTCACAGTTTTATCCTTATAATAAACTTATCCTTTCATCCTTTCCCTTATGCTGGTATTATATTCACTTACATATATCATCATTACATTCATACAGATAAAGATTCACTTATTTGCTCTGCTTTATTTGTAGAATATCTTACACAGGTAATCCTCATCATCAGGATCTTCCTCTTTTACGTGTATCTTCTGGATCTCTTCATCCTGTTGGTCCGTGGGATTTTGGCGTCCCACAGAGTTTATAGTCTCGGTCTTCATATCCCCACAGAGCTGTTGAGCAAACAGCGATAACACTTCATAAAATACCAAACCGTGTGCAGTCTGCACACTCTTATTATCATCTGGACTGCGCCGGGCTCTGTAATTAATATAAACTTTATAATTAAATAGATTATGAATTTTATACCTGTGACTGAACATAATAAGGAAGCTGTAGGCCTCTGCTTTGTGCTGGTTCCATTACAACAAGTCTGAAATAAAACTCAGAACCAGGATCTACAGTAAATCAACACACAATTATTAATTACACAAAATAAGACGAGTTATACAGGATATTAATATACTAAATTACATTCAATATTTTCTTAAAACAAATAATTTAATTAGAGATTAGATTTTTTGTCATATATATATACACACAAAATAAAATGATTAACATCTTTATTTATCCAACAGCGCCATTAATTTAATAACAAGGCAAAGCTACACGGCACCAAGTAATAATATTCATAAATTTATTTTCTTATACATGGACATTAAATATACAACAATGACAATAATAGCTTACCGCTAACAAATTCAATAACCTAATAGCGCCGAGATTTAGACCGAATCACAAATTCAGCCCTACTCTCAACAGAGTGCACTACGTAGGGTGCACACGTCATCCACTCTTACACATGCGTACTACACTATATAGGGAGCCTGAATCAATTCCGGACTTCCCTAGCACTTCATGCAATCCGCTGGGCTTCAGCTCGACTTACTTTTGCTCAGGTGCTTTAATTCAGACCGTTAACCATGAAATCCTGTCACAAAAAACAACCATGTTGAAATGTATCATGATTAAGTGTTGCTGTAACTAGAAAGTGTGCAGTTTGTACAGAATTAACTCTACAACACATTAGCTACACAAGCGCTAATAGCATCCGATTCCTTAGGCGGGTGTAGAATCACGTATTTGGTGCGTTACCGCCACCTGGTGGCACTGCCCCACATTCTGCCCCAGTACACACCACTCTGCGCACTGTTTTACAGTCTGGCAAAAAAGTATTTAGTCAGCCACTGATTGTGGAAGTTCTCCTACTTAGAAAGATGAGAGAGGTCTGTAATTTTCATCATAGGTACACTTCATCTATGACAGACAAAATGGAAAAAAAAACATCCAGGAAATCACGTTGTAGGATTTTTAAATAAATTTATTTGTAAATCATGGTGGAAAATAAGTATTTGGTCACCCACAAACAAGCAAGATTTGTAACTTACCTGTATCAATGACACCTGTTTGACCTCGTTATTTGTATAAAAGACACCTGTCCACAGCCTCAAACAGTCAGACTCCAAACTCAACCATGACCAAGACCAAAGAGCTGTCGAAGACCTGCAGCAGGCTGGGAAGAGTGAATCTACAATAGGCAAGCAGATTGGTGTGAGTAAATCAACTGTGGGAGCAATTGTAAGAAAATGGAAGACCTACAAGATCATTGATAATCTCCCTCAATCTGGGGCTCCACGCAAGATCTCATCCCGTGGGGTCAAAATGATCATGAGAACGGTGAGCAAAAATCCCAGAACTACACGGAGGGACCTGATGAATGACCTGCAGAGAGCTGGGACCAAAGTAACAAAGGCTACCATCAGTAACACACTACGCCCAGAGGGACTCAGATCCTGCAGTGCCAGGCGTGCCCCCCTGCTTAAGCCAGTACATGTCCAGCCCCGTCTGAAGTTTGCCAGAGAGCATATGGATGATCCAGAAGAGGATTGGGAGAATATCATGTGGTCAGATGAAACTAAAATAGAACTTTTTGGTAAAAACTCAACTCGCCGTGTTTGGAGGAAGAAGAATGTGAGCTGCAATCACCCAAGTAACACCATACCTACTGTAAGCATGGGGGTGGAAACATCATGCTTTGGGGCTGTTTTTCTGCAGAGGGGACAGGACGACTGATCCGTGGTAAGGGAAGAAGGAACGAGGCCATGTATCGTGAGATTGTAAGCCAAAACCTCCTTCCATCAGTGAGAGCATTGAAGATGGAACGTGGCTGGGGCTTCCAGCATGACAATGATCCCAAACACCTGGAGTGGCCTAGCCAGTCTCCAGACCTCAGCCCCATAGAACATGTGTGGAGGGAGTTGAAAGTCTGTGTTGCCCCAAAACATCACTGCTCTAGAGGAGATCTGCATGGAGGAATGGGCCAAAATACCAGCTACAGTGTGTGCCAACCTGGTGAAGACTTACAGGAAACGTTTGACCTCTGTCATTGGCAACAAAGGTTATGTTACAAAGTATTGAGTTTAACAAAGTATTGAGTACTACTTATTTTCCACCATGATTTACAAATTAAATTCTTTAAAAATCCTACAATGTGATTTCCTTTAATTTTGTTTTTCTCATGTTGTCTCTCATAGTTGAAGTGTAGCTATGATGAAAATTACAGACCTCTCTCATCTTTCTAAGTAGGAGAACTTGCACAATCAGTGGCTGGCTAAATACTTTTTTGCCCCACTGTAAAGGGTAATTAACAATAAAAACCCCCTAATATCTTAAGAAAGATTAAGGATACGGTCCGATACAAAGGCTTTCCAATGTACAGCTGGAACAAACCATTCTTGAATCCGAAGTCAGCAAGAAAATGCAGTGTATTTCAATTTTATTTTATTCTCTTTTTATTTATATTTTAATACAGTCAGAAAACGTTGTTCGTTTAGTTAATGCTGAGTCAAAAATAAACCTTTAGGGCTGTAACAGAGACTGAACGAGCTGGTCATGACAACACCTGAGGAACAGCTCGTGATCTCACTTACACTGTAAATAACCATTCACCATCTGAACACACACACGCACACACACACACACACAATGGTATGCAAAAGTAAATGTGTGTGTGTGTGGTTGTGTAAGAGCCTTGTTTTAAGTTCTTTAAGTGCTTTGTACACATTTTGTCTTTAGCTCTTAATGAGGCCGCCATCTCCTTCACTCACGAAGCGCTTCCGCCCCCTAGTGGACACAAAACGAATAACGACAATATAAGTAATGACTAAACATAAAACACTGCAGGAACTCGGGCAAACTTACTATGCATCTATGGGTGAATCCCATTTCAGGGGCTGCATCCTCTGAAGGACGCGGTCTACGAAGGTGTGTGCTTGGAAGGCTGGGTAGACCGCGGCAAAGACGGAACCGAAATGAGATGGTCTACTCTGCATTGGATTTCCTGTTTGCGTCAGGAACCACCCGCCCGCACCGTATCACAAAACAGCAATAATTGTTATAATAATGCAGACAGAAAATTTGAGTTTAGTTTATATGCTGTTTTTGGTTTTTCAATTATTGGAGGAGACGCTTCACTGCAGTTCACTGGCATTTATTTTCCCTCAAGCAGTTTAATAAAGGTCTCCGTTTGTTCCTTGCTCCCTAAAACAAAACAAAAAATGTTGCGCTTTTGCTTTTTAACATTTACCTGTTCGCGTTTTTAAATTCTTACATTTAAATAACGTATATTCCTCAGCCAATCGTTGCGATATCCTAAGTTTTCCCCTCGGCGCAATGCACCTCGGGATTGGGTAGGTCCACATCGGAATGTATCCCTTTGTTTTGAGGAAAAGAAAAGGCACGCATTGTAGGCCGCATACGAGAGCCTCGGAATTGACAAGCCTAGGCGCGTCGCTCATGACGCAAAATCGGTCTTCATGCAGCCTTCGAAGACGCAGGCCCTGAAAATGGGATTCTCTCTGTCCTCCTCTCTGTCTCTCTGTCTCGTCTCTCTCTCGGGACCAGTGGAGGTGCCATTCCGCATCTGGCGACGATTGCTGAGCGGATATATATAATAATATATAAACAGAACTGCGTGTATATATAAAATACACAAGTGCGTACAGCGTACCTAGATACTAGAAAACCATTATCAACACTTGCGTGAGGAGGCTGAACCAAGTCCACTCAAACTAGGACTACCTGAGTACAGGAGCACTCGAGACACGTCCTAGCACAAAGAGATACTTATGACAAATCCTGTCCGCTGTTTAACCACATAGACAAACCTCCCTATGAATCAGGACAACCGCGTTTCCCCAAAGGTCGGACTCCAGAATAAAAAACGGCAAAGCTGTTACTAATGAACGATGATTTATCGTTCACTGGAAGCCGTCTTCGCCCAGAACGCTGGGACGATCAATAGACACTAACGAAAGTCGGACGGGATATACATATATATAT
>JAJAGP010005136.1:10000-37236 GCA_025084515.1 Ancistrus triradiatus
GGTCTTCCTTACTGTTTTCTTTTCTCTTTAGCATTCATTGCTTGTTTTTTCTTTCTTTAGGTTCTTCACCAGTATTGTCCCTTTTATTTATTTATTCATTTCTTTTGTCCATTTTATACCATTCTGACTTCTCATATTTTCTTTTTTCCCCATTCTTTCTGCATTTCTTTTTTCCTTTTTATACCGTTCTGGCTCCTATCTTTTCTCTTTCTCTTTCCATCTTCTCTTGTTCTTCTTCTTTTTTTCCTTTACTCACTTTCTCCATTTTAAACCTTTCTGATTTTCATTTCTTTCCTATGAAAACTCTTTTTGGTTGAATCTCTCGGAGACGGGCCGCTGTCTCTCGGCTCCACAGCCCCGGCTCTGACTGACTGAACACGGACCCAGACCCCTGAGGATAGGACTTCGGCCCCAGTTTGTAATCCTGCTCTGTCCGAGTTGGGTGGAAGCTCTTCGGCTCGCCCCTGTTCCGCTGCTGTCCGTATCCCGCCTTACCTGTGGAGCGTCCGGGGTATCCAGGATGAGTTCGGGGAGTTGGCTCAGGGTGGCGCTGAAGGCCTGGGTCATGTCGTCCTGGTTCAGGACCCGTTTGCCCGTCAGGTCGGACAGCAGCCGGGACGTGAGCTCACGCTGACTTGCCTTACTCTCCAGCGACAGGCACACGGCCAGCGAGGGAAACTCGGCCTGCCGCACACCCAGGTTCAGATCCTTCAGCAGCATCTGAGGGAGCCAACGAACACAGGCGCGCACACGCACACACACACACACACACACACACAGGGTTAACTTCATTAACAAAACTAAGATAAATACTTAAAAAAAAAAATCAAGGTGTTGAATTAAAAAAACCTACAGGAAATGAGGCAAGTACAAAGAATGCAAGTTTGTGTCCCAATACTTTTGGTAGTGTGTGTGTGTGTGTGTGTGTGTATGCAGCAGAAGTTGTAATAACAGGCCACTAAGTGCTCTGTGATGACATCATCGATTTCAGTGACAGTTTGAATTTTGTCGGTAATAATTCAAATTGTAGCTACGTTTTTTATCTAAACTCTCTTTAAACTCCCTGCTTTTTCTTCCTCTAATTTCTTCCTTTAGGTGTCGGAGATTTCTCCGTGTCTTTTTCAAATCATCAACTTAAAACAGAAACACCAGTGCAGTTTACAATTAAGCTTTTTATAGTTTGTGTTTTTTCTTCGATAAATAACCAAACACTTCCATCCAGTCCCTGTGAGCTTTATCTCCATCATCCTCCAGCCTTTCAGTTCTATTCCACCAGAGCTTTTCTTTAATATCCATGTTTTTAGAGGCAGCCTGTTGCTCGTCCTATAAGCTCCTGATGAGCTGTTCTGCCCAGCGACTGAGCTCTGATTGGTCAGCCTGATTTTAATGCAGAAATTAGAACCGGTTCTGATTAAACGTGTTACGCAGCATCGCGGCCCATCAGTTTTGGACCCGGGGTGAAGGACGGCTCTTTCTCAAACTGAACGCTTCCCTCTCACCTCCACCTCTTTAGTATCTCCGTGTTCAAAGTACTCCTGTATGATTGGGTTCATGAGCTTCTCCAGTTCAGCTTCCTCCAGCTCAGGAACCACCGTCGCATACACAGTGTCCCCCTACACACACACACACACACACCATACTTCAGACTGATGTTTTTAGGGGAAGTCTGAAACTCCGATTCCTGTTTTCCTAGTCATGTGTGTGTGTGCCCGACCTGTGCTGACTCATCATAGTTTGGATCTTTGGCATCAGGTTCCTCCATCTCATACACCAAACCTGCAGCTCCCCACACACCCTTACCCCCTGCTCCACCTGCACGCGCACACACACACACACACACAAAATTAGCCTTCACATTCTCACTCCAGTACCGAACTTTAACACACAAAATATCCACTGGGGGGGGGCAGATCAGATCCTGAACACAAGGAGAGCGTTACAATATTTAACCACCAGATGGCGCCAAACGTTCTGTTCCTTAGTTTGCATACTGGATTATTAACAAACTTTATATATATAAAAAAAAAAAAAATTTTAAAAACATTTTTTTTCAACAATTCCTCCATCATTTACGAGGGATTTCCCTCATTATTACGAAGTTTGCAACCTAAATAAATAGTAACAAGGTTAAACGATCTCACTTAAAATGTATCGCACAGACCAGTTAAATTTGAATCATTTGTGCATGTGGATATCCACCAGTTCACCAGCAGGTGTCTCCAGATCACTGCACATTAAGCAGCATGCAAATCCTGACCTCTGCTGGCGAGCGGCGGAACCGAACGCCCCATATAAAACCCTGAACCTCATTCTCGGTGCTCTCTCACCCTTTTTGGGCAGCCCTCGCCCTTTGCCCATGCGGGACTTCCTGTCGTGGGTCTGCGCCTTTCCCTTCGGGCTGTGCGGCTCGGCAGGGTCGGTGCCAGTGCTCTCGGACACGGACTCGCGAGTGGAGTCGCGGGACGAGGACTTCCTGAGGCGGCGTTTGGCCTTTGCTTTGATGCGAGCCTCGTGCAGGGCCTTTTCCTGAGGAGTCCAGTTCCCGTTCACCTCGCCCTGGTCTTCATCATAACCGGCTTCATCATCGTTAGAGCCGTTATCCAGCACCGGAGCTGAAGGGAACACACCTACACCTACACCTACACCTACACACACACACACACACACACACACAGTGGGTTAAAGAACTCCGGCTGTTCTGTGAGGGTTAGTGAATAAACCATTAATAAACAAACTATTATGGAAAAACCGTTCAGCATTTACATGCACATTTCACACTCGTACTGCAAACTGACTCCAAAAAACAAACCAAACAACATATTTATTTGAGGAAATGGTCGATACTTGGGGAATTCCTAAATTCTGCAAATGTTATGTCCATGATTTTAGCTCATAAAGGCTGTTCTTTGGTTCATTTCCGTAAAGAAAACGTTAAACTAAACATCAACAAACCACTTCAAACTTAGCAAGATAAACATGGAACGGAGCCACGGAGTATTCGGATCAGCTCCTGGTTACCGATACCCAGGGACGCTTCCGTTAAAACAGGATTCTTTGCTTCTAGTTAGCGCTGCAATGACTGAGCTCAGCAGTTTATCAGCATGAACACATACGTGCACTTTACAGCGAATGAACAAAAATTAAAGCTCGTTATTTGTTAGAAAACTTTGGATTTATTTTAATTCCCTGTCATACTGTGATAGATTACTTGATAAGGGTTATAAATACGTCATCGGTCAGGTAATAACTGATGTAGACGGCGTCCTGAGTTCCTTCTTACCTTGCCTATATTATTGGGTGACTTATGACCAGGTAACGTTTGGTTACGTAGTTACAGTGAAAACTGAGCTCCAATCCCCTGCAGGCGTCTCAGCAGATAAAATGTTCAAATAAACACGTTATAGAGTGATAAGCTGCAGGAGGTCTGGTACATGATGTTCACACACACACACACACACACACACACACACAGATAAGGCGAGATAAGCAGCTGCTGAATCGGCCAGATGTTCCACTCTCACTGAACACACACTTACTTATATAAACGCGGTCCGACATCACCTCAGCTTTATCCTGCTCAAAAATGCAAAGCCCTGCACATATTGCAGATCTGTTAGTGCCCCTCGTATCACTGCTAGGGGTGACCGAGTGTCATATGTGATGGCTCCCCACATCACACCAGCCGTTGTTGCAGTGTGTCGCTCCACAGCAACCAGGCCTCCATGCTCAAACCCGAGCGTCATCTGATCCCAAACAGAACCTGGATTCACCACTAAAGACGATACGGTTCCAGGCTGTGAATGGCAGAACACGAAACGGGCACCGTGCCAACCAATGGGCAGTGACAGGGGTGTAGTGAAGGCGCCCCCTGTGTCTGGATGGTGAATAACCAAACTGTAGGAGCTGCTCGTCCCACATTTGTGTCGGCGGATCAAACGATCCTCTCTACTGGGGGTCTGTCCTGGTCACCGTGTGTGTGTGCCCCCATAAAACCCCTGCTCCCAGCACGTCCTAACAGCTAGGTCAGAGCCGCCCGGATAGCAACGACCATCCTGCTTCTCCCAGTCCAATGGTGCCCCCTCTCAACGTCTGTCCACTGGATAAAACGTCTTCCTCTCACCAAGAGCTACACTACCCAAAAGTGGCCTTGCTATTTGGGGGGGCTTTAAAACAACATCATCAGCAGCTGTGAGACAGGTTAGGGGCGGAGCTTTGGTTCCACACACACCTGACGTCGGGTTAATTTTAACTTTAGACGAACAGAGGAATAAAAACTGCAGTAACGCCATCTTTGGTTTGTTCCTGCAGAGGTCAGGTAATTTGACAAGGAGCCAAAAACACACGCAGAGCAACATGTGGTATGGGACTGCAGCTTTACCTACACTGTATACACACACACACACACACACACACACACACACACAGTCTATATATGGCTGTGCTGGAGTGTTCGGGATCACATGACTGAGCACACACCCTCTGCCACGCAGTAAACACACAGTCCTACAGCTCATGCACACAGATACAAAAACAAAATGCCTTGTGGAACTGTGCTCTCTGTGTGTGTGTGTGTGTGTGTGTGTGTGTGTGTGTAGCTTTAGGAGTATCTTGTTGTTTAGGAACTTATTGCTTTTAGGAGTCTAGTTAAGGAACTTCTGCCAGAGTCACACACTCCAGCTTTGTTACGCAATGCCAGCGCGCGCGCACACACACACACACACACACACACACACTAGGCGTGGTGAACAAGCACGGTTCAACAGTCGGTGTTTATCAGTCGTAACAGATGAAGTCAGAAGGAGCTCTAACCAAGCTGTGATTAAATTATTCTTAAATGAGACACATTTTAAAGAATCGAATGAATACACTAATTAACTAAATAATTCAATCTAGATCTATATTAGGGGTGCAACAATGAATCGAGTCGACTAAAATCGACTACCAAATGACTTCGAAACTAATTTAATAGTCGATTATTTATGCCACAGCTTTTATATACTCCATTTTATTATACTAAAACATTAGTCTACCTGTTATTTCAATTAAAATATCTTTAAATATGGTCTCTCTATTAATTTTCATTTAATTTGTGTATTTTAACTATTACTATAAACATGTTAATTATATAACGTCTTACATTTATCATCTAAGCCGGAGTTTGAGGCTTGTTCCTAACAAGGTTTCTTCCTCATGACGTTTAGGGATTTGCCTCGCCACTGTCGCCCCAGGCTTGCTCAGTTTTGGGATTGGGCTTAGATATAAAAAGACAATCTAGACATTATTTATTTATTTCCCATATTTAAAATGTTTAAGCTTAAGCTTTTTACAATGTATTGCTGTTACTTTGCACATCATTGGTATTAAATTTTATTTATCTTCTAGTTCATTAAAGCAGCAAACTTTTATTTGCTTCATCATTAGTTAACAAATGCATAAAACAACCTCAAGTTGTTTAAGAGTTATTTGGTAAGGGAGCGATTCATAATGTGTGTCAAGACTTTTTTCGACTCTCAAAATACCTGTTGCAGCCATACTTCATATAGAAACCAATATATAAAAAAAAAAATCTTATCATGATAATTTTTTCATATCAGTCGATAAAGGCCCTGCTCAAAGGTCCAACTCTGGAACAGACCTTACCTTCCTGCACTGAGACATCTCTAAAGGTGCACAAACTTCTGCCCACTTTAAAGCATTGTGTGCATGAACTACACGAGGAACAGGACAGCACAGACGGTACATGATTAACTCGCGTCACTTCTGTTTTTGCAGGAGAACTGAGTCAGACCTGTAAATAAAGGCTTCTGTTTTGCCTTTCTATTTTTCTCCGGCGGTACAGGACCGTGCAGAGGTACCACGGAATTCATCAAATGATCCACCCTGATCCGGAGTAGGACTGAGATCTTAATAACTCACCTAGAAAACAGAGAGAACATGCAAACCCCCCCCCCATGCGGAATCAATCCTTAGATCAACTCATCCGATTCACAGCACTTTTACAACTCTGAATCTGAATTGGATTTCATTATGAAATCACAAAACCAAGATTATTTTATCTATCAAAGTCGTTTATCCAAATCAAATCGCGCAATGTTTAATTTTAATGCAGCGCCAAATTCAAACTCCGACTCATGATTCATGTGCAGAATCGACTTTTGGATCAACTCTATAGCGCCTCAACGAGTCGAAATGGAATTCAAATCGGAGACAGCATCGTAAAACGTAAAAGTTTATTCTCTCTCCCTAGAACATCGGTTACAAAATCGTTTATTTCAGAAACAACAGCGACTCACAGGTTGCATTGAGAGGAATCAACTCATGCACCGACTCACGGCCCACGGTAAAGGTAAACAACTCTGAAAATGAATCAGAACCGGAGTCGACTCCTGTATACCTGAAGCTGAAAAGCTTTGACAGTGGGTAGGCGTATGGGTGACATGGCTGCGCATGCGCACTGTGTGCTCACGGGTGCTAGCTGCGATAATAACAGGAAAAGGTTAATGATTAGAACGCGTGTGGCGATCAAAACGTGTTTACACGATGATTTAAAGCCAAATTTAGGGCGCAGCGCGCGGAGTGCGTGGAACGAGGCTGGTGCATGAACGGAAATGCGAGCTAAAGTGGGTTTAACAGCAGATTAGCAGTGTGGCAGAGCACATGGTAGGGTGAAGCGTGGGTACGTGCGTGTGTGTGGGGTGCAGTACATGGAATAAGCACGGTGTAAAAGTGTGTGCAATTCGTGCAGAAGCTTTTACCGTCGGTGTGAGGAGCAGATCTCCAGTTCTCCACCTCAGTCTCCATGAATGTGCTGCTGATTTACAGCCTGTTTACTGAGCAGAATAAGCACGGTTATAGATCATAAACTGCACAGGCTTTAGCGTTAAGAAGATATAAATGCATAAAAACACTAAAGTGCACGTGACAATCCGTCAATTTACCTGAGCTCTGTAACACAGCGTCACTTCTCTACCCGTTTTTGTCCTCGAATCTTAGGTTTTACGCCGCAGTCCGAATATAAAATCCGACTCTAAATGTCTGCAAAGTGATCCGGACTGAATAAGAAAAGAGTTGGTTCAAAAAAAAGCGTGTAAATCCACAGCTTTATTCCTTGCAGCAGTAAGAAAAACAATGCACAGTTTATCACACGGGGGCGTGACTACCAGCACAGGGGGGTGGGGTTATTCGTCAGAGGGGCGGGGCTCGGGTCGCTTCAGCAGTTTACATTATCTCGTTACTGTACGTTTCTGGTCTAAAACTGTTTATTTTATGTAAGCAAATGTAATGTGACAGAAGTACACAACTTATTTGCTTAAGTAGAACTACTACTAATATGTTTAAAAATACTCAAATAAAGGTTGAAGTTTATATATTTTCCTCAAGCAGAAGTATAAAAGTACGTGCTACTAAACGTGCTTAAACTAAGCGCCTTTCTAACTCCGGTTTTGAAGCAGGACGTCTTTCACCGAGGATAAGAGGGACAGACCCATGGCACCGAGGGGACATAATAGGATAACTACATGAATCATCTGCAGAAAAATCATACGGCTCTTAAGCTAAAAGCAGCAACAACAGAATCAAAACATACAAAATACTTTGGATTTTTAAAACAAATGCTTTTTTAATTTAAAAATCTCTCATAACTAGACATGGAAATATTCAGTAATGCAGTAAATCCTGATGTTTAACCAAAACTATAGTTATCATCGACTCTCTGAAACACTCTCACTGCATTTTAGTCCAACAAACTGCAGCTTCAACCATTCATTACACACCAGTTCTTCTTTTAAACTCTATTTATAACAGAAATAGAATTCAACATCCCAGGGACATGGATGAACCTCTAGTGCCTGATTCATAAAATAAAGCGGATACAGATATTTGTGGGAGTAGAATGCATTAGGCTGAACATTAGAAAGGGTTTGGACAGTTATAAGTTTTATACAAAAGTTAAAGTAACGAGCCTGTTTCGAAAATGAAGTGCCTAAACAGTTTTTATTTTGAAATGTAGTAAATAAGTCAAAAGCATTAAGCAAAATACCTAAAAATGCTTAAGATCTGTAGCAAAGTACTTGTATACTTACCACCTATACTTTAATAATGACTCATACTTTGAGGTTTTTATTTATTATTCATTCAGAACATGGTTTTTATCTATCTATCTATCTATCTATCTATCTGTCTGTCTGTCTGTCTGTCTGTCTGTCTGTCTATATAGATAGATATGTTTATAGATAGACAGATAGAGTAGAATGCATTTCACACACACCCTCACACACACACACACACACACACGGTACCAGTCAAAGGTTTGGACACACCTTCAAATTTAAAATTCAGTGGTTTATCATTATTTTAAAATGTTCTGCATTGTAGGTTAATACTAAAGTCATAAAAACCATGACTGAATACATATGGAATTATTTAGTAAACAAAAAGTGTTAAACAAATCAGAATATGTTTTATATGTTTTTATATTTTAAATTCTTCTAAGTAGGCACCTCTTTGCTGCCAAGCTTTGCACATCTTGGCATTTTCTCATTCAGCTTTATGAGGTAATCACCTGGAATGGCTTTCAGTTAACAGCTGTGCCTTGTCAATCGTTAATTTTTTGATTGCCTTGCCCTCTTAATGTGTTTGAGACCATCAGTTGTGTTGTGAAGATGTAGAGTCGGTTTACAGTGATTGCCCTATTTGAGTAATGCTCTAATCCATATTATGGCAAGAACTACTAAGCTAAGTAAAGAAAAACAACAGTCCATCATTACTGTAAGAAATGAAGTTCAGTCAAGAACATTAAAAGTATCCTCAAGTGCAAACGCAAAAAGCATCAAAGGTTATGATGGGACTGTGGTAGCCTAGCGGTTAAGTTACTGGACTCTGGACTAGAAGGTCCAGCGTTCAAATCCCACCTCTGCCAAGCTGCCACTGTTGGGTCCTTGAGCAAGGCCCTTAACCCACAATTGCTTGGGTTGTAAGACTGTACCATTTGTAAGTCGCTCTGGATAAGGACGTCTGCTAAATGCTTTAAATGTAAATGTAAACTGGCTCTCATCAGCACTGCCCCAGGAAACCTCTGTTCCACAGGAAAAGTTCATTAGAGTTACCAGCCTCAGAAACCACAAGTTAGATAAGAGCCCACCTAAATGCTTCACAGGGTTCAAGCAGCACACACATCTCAACATCAATTGTTCGGAGAAGACGGCATGAATCTGGACTTTATGGTCGAATTGCTGCAAAGAAGCCACTTCTAAGGAAGAACAACAAGATGCAGAGAATGGCTTGGGCCACGGAGCACAAGGAATGGACATTAGACCAGTGGAGGTCTGTCCTTTGGTCTGATGGGTCCAAATTTGAGATTTTTGGATCCAAACACCATGTCGTTGTAAGACGCAGAAAAGGTGGGCGGATGGTTCCTACATGTGTAGTTCCCACCATGAAGTATGGAGGAGGAAGTGTGATGGGGTGCTCTGGTGGTTGCTGGTGATACTTTTATTCATTTATTCAAAATCCAAGGCACACCTAACCAGCAGGCTACCACAGCATTCTGCAGCGACATGCCTTCCCAATCTGGTTTAGGCTTAGTGGGACCATCATTTGTTTTTAAACAGGACAATGACCCCAAACACACCTCCAGGATATGGAAGGGCTATCTTACAAAGAAAGAGGGTGATGGAGTGTAACATGAGATGACCTGGCCTCCACAATCTAAACCCAATTGAGATGGTTTGGGGTGAGCTGGACTGCAGAGTGAAGGCAAAGCAGCCAATAAGTGCTCAGCACCTCTGGGAGCTCTTTCAAGACTGCTGGAAAACCATTTCAGGTGATTACCTCATGAAGCTGACTGAGAAAAAGCCAAGAGTGTGCAAAGCTGTAATCAAAGCAAAAGGTCTCTACTTTAAAGATCTAAAATCTAAAACACATTTTGGTTTGTTTAACACTTTTAAGTTTACTGCATGATTCCTTATGTGTTCCTTCACAGCCTGGATGACTTCAGTATTAACTTACAATGTAGGAAATTATTATTATTTTTTTTATAGTTAACACCCTGATTTAAAAGTTTATCGTTGTAATCTGCTTAGTGTGTGAGTTTCAGCCCTGGTCGTTTAGGAACTGAGACTCAGAAGACCCAATGACAAGGTTGAAATTCAGGAACAGATGGAACCAGAACTCAACCCTGGTCTAGGATGGACAAAACCCAGCAGCGAGAATCCTCGCCTTGCTTTGCAAATTGCGTGATACAATGGGGCAAAAAAGTATTTAGTCAGCCACTGATTGTGCAAGTTCTCCGACTTAGAAAGATGAGAGAGGTCTGTAATTTTCATCCTAGCTACACTTCAACTATGAGAGACACAATGTGAAAAAAATCCAGGAAATGACATTGTAGGATTTTTAAAGAATTTAATTGCAAATCATGGTGAAAAATAAGTATTTGGTCACCCACAAACAAGCAAGATTTCTGGCTCTCACAGACCTGTAACTTCTTCTTTAAGAAGCTCTTCTGTCCTCCACTCATTACCTGTATTAATGGCACCTGTTTGACCTCGTTATCTGTATAAAAGACACCTGTCCACAGCCTCAAACAGTCAGACTCCAAACTCAACCATGGTCAAGACCAAAGAGCTGTTGAAGGACACCAGGAAGAAAATTGTAGACCTGCAGCAGGCTGGGAAGAGTGAATCTACAATAGGCAAGCAGGTTGGTGTGAATAAATCAACTGTGGGAGCAATTGTAAGAAATGGAAGCCATACAAGACCATTAATAATCTCCCTCGATCTGGGGGGTCCATGCAAGATCTCATCCCTTGGGGTCAAAATGATCATGAGAACGGTGAGCAAAAATCCCAGAACTACACGGAGGGACCCGATGAATGACCTGCAGAGAGCTGGGACCAACGTAACAAGGTTACCATCAGTAACACACTACGCCAAGAGGGACTCAGATCCTGCAGTGCCAGGCGTGCCCCCCTGCTTAAGCCAGTACATGTCCAGGCCTGTCTGAAGTTTGCCAGAGAGCATATGGATGATCTAGAAGAGGATTGGGAGAATATCATGTTGTCAGATGAAACCAAAATAAAACTTTTTGTTAAAAACTCAACTCGTCGTGTTTGGAGGAAGAAGAATGCTGAGTTGCATCCCAAGAACATCATACCTACTGTGAAGCATGGGGGTGGAAACATCATGCTTTGGGGCTGTTTTTCTGCAGAGGGGACAGGACGACTGATCCGTGTGGAGGGAGTTGAAAGTCCGTGTTGCCGCAAAGCATCACTGCTCTAGAGGAGATCTGCATGGAGGAATGGGCCAAAATACCAGCTACAGTGTGTGTCAACCTGGTGAAAACTTACAGGAAACGTTTGACCTCTGTCATTGCCAATAAAGGTTATGTTACAGAGTATTGAGTTGAACTTGTTATTGACCAAATACTTATTTTCCACCATGATTTGCAATTGAATTCTTTAAAAATCCTACAATGTGATTCCTGGATTTTTTTCTCATTTTGTCTCTCATAGTTGAAGTGTAGCTATGATGAAAATTACAGACCCCACTGTATGAACCAGTGCATGTCCTGACCCTTGCAAGTCGAGGCTTTAGATGCATTTTAGGCTGGCAAGGAGGACCGGGTTCTAGGGTGTTGGCCTGGCATGAAGTCTCACCATTTCAACCAATCCTGTTTTTGTCTAAAATCGCTGTCACTCCGAGAGGTTATATTGTGGGCCAGGATTGGGTTAGGTCCCTTGGGTCATGGGGAGTCTGTGGTGCCCCTCAGTGTGACTATAAGAAATAAAGACTGACAATTGATGGATCTGAGATGAGAATAATTTTTCCATTTTTCCATAAGCCATTAACTGTAAATGCCCACTGGCGTTACTGTACCATACCTGACAGATCTCACCTTGCCAGAGGTGGGATTCAAACCAGAGAGCTTCAGATGAAGTCCACCCTTGAAGTTTGTATTTGGTGCAGTTCCGCTCTCCTGTCTTCTGTGTGTGTTCTATCAGATTAGCTCCAGTTTCACCAGGTGTGGGACCTGTGTCTCTGGTTGTTATGTGAGCAGACCAGGGGTGCCCCCACATTACAATATGTGATGCCAACTGCATCTGATTTAAGTCCTGCATGTGATGAGTCCTGTATGTGATCAAGAATTAAATACTTTGCTGGAAAACCTGTTGTACACGATCTGCTACATGTTTTATGCCCCCTAGTGGATCATCTGTGCTGTGTTTTCTTTCAGCAGTTATGTTCTCTGAACACTTGCTAATAATTGTTTTTACCTCATTGCTTTTCTTGTTTAATTGTTTTAAAACATATTTCAGTGTTTAGAGCATTTGTGATTATTAAGGTACTAAGGTGATACACAACGAGAAACATGCAAATTATTATTATTTTTTTATCTGGATTTTTGCATTATTGTATGTACGAGGTGTCAAGCTTTACAGGATTTAAATCAAAACATATGATGAACGCCAGAAGCAACTTAGATCTGATAATCAGTGTTAACAAATAACAGCAGGGAGTGGTTGATTATTTAATTTGAGTAAACTGTTAAAATAAAATAACAACCAATGCTGATAATATTAATAATAATAAATGGTTCGGAGAAGCGTCACTGTTCTTGATCTCAAGATGGCGCCCCCTGCAGCTTATTACAGTAATTACATGAAACGCTTTATATAGTAGATACACAACGACAGAATTCGAACTTATTTATGCTTTAACCTAAAGTTGGAGTCAATAAGAATATTTTGTTTGTTTTTAAAGTAATTTAAATAGTGCCTTAATAAAAAGCAAATGTAGGATCGATCCTGTGTATGAGTGTTCCTCCATCTTATTGCACTTTATCACTTTAAAACCTTTTTATTTACTCCATTAAATGTATCTAAATATATATTTATGCAAGAGTCTGAACAGTCCTGAGCAAATGGGCACAGAAACATGATGTCTGTAAATTGTTTGAACCCATTAATACGTCTGTTCATGTTTGAAATCTTGCAATAATGAATTATCTGAAAGGACACCTGCAGTACATGTGAACTTTTGCACCCTTATATTTGATGCCCAGACATTCCTTCCCTATAAACCTAGATTTTATAGCAGATGGACAGCAGTGGGCACTTCTCACCATCCACACCCTTGGTCAGAATCCTCCTGCCTGTAACAGAAAAGCTAGAGCATTAAAGTAAGCGACTCCACGCAAACTGTCTCAAATCCTTTTTGGTCCTGAGGCATGGACTGGCCACAATCTCCATCCTCTAATCTCCACCACTCAATCACCTGCCCAATGACAGGTTCCTCTAAACACCATTGCCGGTGTGACAAGTTTCCTGACCGGGTCCAATCTCGGCTCCTCTTAGCTCCAGATCAGTGCATTAAATTGTCCAAAACTTGTACCTGTGCCCCATAGCGTCTCCGCTCACTGCTGAATTTACATGTGATTTAAAAGACCTGTTCTTGCTAAGTACGCTGTTTTTTCTTTTAGTACGTCTTTAAGCTCTGTTCTGTATCTCTCATTTCTGTATCTTGTAAAATCTTAGTTTTAAACATTAAAGTTACAGAATGAGAATCTGATCATAATAAAATAGATTTTTCTGTTTTTGTTGTGTTCCAGTATGGTGAGGATACCAAGCCTATCAACAGAAAATCACTTCACTAGTTCAGTTGAATGAAGTTAGCTCTTAACGGGACTTTGGGACTTTCGAAAATCTTCAGCTCCATTTCTCAGAATTTCCCACATACATCCCACCATGTATTTAGGATCTGTGGCTAAATCAGTGTATTTATATACAGTAAACTATTATATATTATATATTTTATATATTATATAATGTATTAATTCATCATTGTTCCATGATGCTCTCTTGCAGACCAACCACTTGAGGGCTTGACTCCATTTATGAACTCATATATTTTGGGATTCCACAAGGTTCGGTTCCGGGCCTCTTATTGTTGTCACTTGTTATAAAGCCTTTATTTAATTGTTGCTTCATCATTTATAGACATTGCATTATAGAATGATAACATAACTGAATGAAAGGTGTATATTAATTGATTTGATTGAATCTGAAGGTCAGCTTTCTCCTGTGCAGGGGTGTTGGGCTTACTCTAGGTGACAGTGTGAGAGTCTGAGAAATCCTCAGAGTAGAGCCTCTGCTCCTTCGAATCTAGAGGAGCCAGTCGAGGTGGTTTGGGCACCTCATACGGACACCCCTGATCAGCCGGTCTTTGTTGCTCGGTCGCCACTCCTCCCTTTTGGGCTCACTTAATCCCGCCTATCAGGGAATTGGCCTCTCCCCCCACGATTTTGAGGAGTGCTGCGCTGTTATATCAGCTCCTCTCCATAGAGCCCGTATGACTCTTCCGTATGGCCGACCCGAGCTACACTTTGGGCATATGCTAGGAGTGTATGCCGATAGCTGTCGGCGTTCTTTCATTTTGCTTCTTCTTTTGTTTTGCTCGCCACAGCACGTTCAGAGCCGTTTGTGGCCTCCGTTTTCTTTCCCCTTTTCATGTACAGGTAGTCCTCGGGTTACGACGGTCTCGAGTTACGACATTTCGTGGTTACGACGCATCTCCCATTTACTGTATAAAGCCTTGTTTCGCACTTAAGTGGTTTTGCGTCGTAAACGTCATAACGCGAACTTCGTGTTTGGTGTGCGCGGCGGAAGAATGCACGGTTACGCGGCTAATTTTTTGATAATTACTGTCACGTTCGCTCTCGCACCACGCCCACCTTCGCGGACTTTCTCTCACTGTCCCTGCGTGTGCTTCCTGAAACTTACAGCCGGCGTGACAATTACTGTGTTAGGATAGGTGTTAGGATAGGATAATTGCTTACAGTATGTTATTTACATACAGTATGTATGTGTGTTCCGACATGCATCGAAAATCGGTTTACGACTCCACCTAGGAACGGATCTGCGTTGTAAGTCGAGGACTATCTGTACATGTTTTTACAAGCTTTGTTTTTCAGTCCGCTCTGTGCGGTGCTTGCTTTTGTCCTTTTTATTTTGTTTTAAGCTCGCATCCTGTTAGCCGACTCGTGGTGTGACGCTAGAGCTCCGGACCCTGACGTTAGTGATCAGGGTTCGATCCTTAACCGTATAGGCACAGCTTTGTTTTCGGTTTGTGTGTATTAGCGAGTATCCCCCCCCCACACACACTCATCCATTTTGTTTAGGTTCTAATTATTTAGTTCACTGTTTGGTTCACCATTTTCATCTGGAGCTGAATCCCTTACTATTTTCCTTTATATGGTTTGCCAGTTTTTTAGAAGCGAACCCTAACAGGACCAGTCTCAACTGTTCTGCTATTCCCAACTCATAAGCTGGCATCAGGGCTGCCAAGAATGCATACAGCATTCATAGCGTCAAGCCCACTTTGCTAACAACTCCTAGCTCATGTGGCGGGAATCCAGAACACTCCAGTGGCCACTCTTTCAAAGACAAGAAAAAACACATCTATACGAAGAGGGAATAGCCACCCCTTCACCATCTTACAATGCTGTTACTGCAGTTATTCCCCAGTCCTATGAGAATAGCACATGTGATAGCACATATAGATGCGTGATGTTTCTCCCCTGAAAACTTTGTGTCCAGATGAACGGATTCAACTTTCTGGGATTTACAGGTACTTACCTGAATTATTGAGCATGCATCAAGACATACTCGAGACTTGGGCATAGTGAAGTATAAATGGTATATACAGTAACTAGTACCATCCTTCCACTTAAAGAGGTTCATCTGCAGCATAAACATCCAAATTAAAACTTTAACCAGGTATAAAGATGAAGTGGAGCCACATGTTTACTTCAGAATATCTGGATCAGAACAAGAGCTTCAGAGCTGTTACACGAATTAAATGACTGATGCCCTGATTGTTTGTTACTTAATAGGTTACTCATTTCAGGATCTGTACTGACCATGACCAAATGACGTACTCATAGCCGGACTAAAAATGGTACCGATGTTTCCATAATTATTATGATCAGCCCTTATGGATATGAGCTAGACTGCTGTTACAGTCACAAACACATATATTCTCTCACCTGTGAGCAACAGGAGGATGAACAGACGCTGCTCCATCTCTGATCTTACTGATGAAACTCACTAAGAAGTAAGAAATGGAGTCAGAGAACATCTGGCAGCAGCTGTACTTAAAAAAAACTCTGAAAACTCATCATTACACATCACTACACATCCTCACCTCTGAGCTACAGCACTGATTCCTAGTTCTTACATCACCACAAAAAACATCTTAAAAAGCACAACCACACTATACAATATCCTAATGTATCCAAATATTTCGCCTTCTTTGGCTTTAAATAAATCAGTAAATAATTGAAGGAAAATGTTGAAATGTACCTGGAAATGGAAGGTCATGACCTCCCTGTCGTTTAGAGAGCTCCTTCAGTATGAGCTACTGTTTTTCTTCCTCCCTGTAAGATGCTTTATGCAAACCACTGTCCTTATTTGTCTTCTGTTTATGCAGGAGGTTCACAACCCTTTTCTCCTGAAGGTCCGCCTGTTTGTACCAGAAAATGTAATGGCTCACAAAAAAACAAATCTTTTTTTATTTTGCAATTTTCTTTAAGTCTTTAATTTCTAAAGTTCTACCAACTGAAAACTAATAATTTGTGCTGATGTTAAAAAAGGGGTGGTGAAAATTCTGTTCTTAGCTCAAATGCTGACAGGAAGGATCTTAAAACAGGCTCAAAATGTCCTGAGCAATATTAGTCAGCTACTTACATATAAGGCATCAGTACATTAGCTAAACAGTGTGTAAAATATCAAGGGAGTATAATCACTTATACTAACATAATTTTATGGATTTTTGTAAACTATAATTAATGCTAAGGATTCAGGAAAACGTTTGTAAGATTCATGGATATAACTGTACTATCTACTATCTGCTATTGTATCCGTTATTTACACTGTACATATTTTTTAACGCCTTACTTAACAGCTACTTACTGTGTGAGATACTTGCATTATTTGTAAAATGTTTGTAAGTTCCCTGGTAATAGCTCTGTACAGCTCCTATTTAACCTTCACTTACCCTTATTTTTTCTTACACCTTACTTCGCAGGTAATTACTCCTTACTTACTCAGTACATACTCCATAATTAGTGGACTGTTCAGGTAATTTCAAGTTCCACCAACATTCCAGTTCTGTTAGAAGCTCATTTTGTATTTTTTTATTTTGTATTTAATACGACCACTTTAATTATATTCGAGTTTCATATCGACAATCAGGACGCTTTCTGGGAAGGGTGATAGCCTAGAAGTTAGGGTATGGACCAGAATGTGGACCAGAAGGTCATAGCTTCAGATATCACCAGTTGCTGCTGTTGTTTCCTTAAACAAGGCTCTTAACCAGTAATTCCTTGTATTTAAGTTTTAGGTTGTGTTAGTTCGCTCTGTATAAGGGCATGTGCTAAATGACTAAATGTAAATGTTTTGTTTTAGTAATTAAAAAAACCCCAAGAACAATAATCATTAGTTTATAATAAAATATTGTGTTTTATGTTAATTTTATTTATTTTCCACCATAGTCTGAAATCTTTCACATGCCTTTTCTCAGGAAACACACACACAACAACACAACACAACAAGTATTACCTAGTGTTATAGAGCCAGTGTTAGTTATTTTAAATTCATCCCTTACCTTTGGTTATGTGCCCAAATCCTTTAAGTCTGCCGTTATCAAACCACTGATTAAAAAAGCCAATCTTGACCCTTGTGTGATATCTAATTAATTATTAAACCAATTTCAAATCTACCGTTTCTGTTCAAAAATTTAGGAAAAGCCGTCTCTATCAGCAGCTCTGCAGTTACCTCCAAAGGAATGAAATTTTATGAAACATTTTCAGTCTGGCTTCAGACCCCATCATAGTACTGAATGAACAGCATTTAATTAGAGGGATGACCGGGGACTAAATGACGTTGTTTAATGCCTCAGATAAGGGATGTGTTTCTTTTCTTGTTCTGTTAGATTTACAAAAGTGCAGCATTGACACTATAGAGATCATGATGTTTTACTAAACAGACTAGAAATACTGTAGGTATTAAGGGATCAGCACTTTTCTTGGTTTTAAATTACTACTTAACTGACCGGTACCCCCCCCACCAGTTTTGTTCATATAAATAATCTAAGGTCTAAGCTCTCAAAAGTGAAGTATGACGTGCCTGCCTGGGGTCAGTGCTTGGCCCGCTTTTTATTCTCTCTGTACATGCTGCCACTAGGCCTCAGTTATATTTTTGTAAACATCGGCATTAGTTTCCACTGCTATGCAGATGATACACAGCTGTTACATATCAGCCCAAAACCTAATGAAAGCCTACAATCAACAAAAATTGAGGACTGTGTTAAGGGGAAATAAATAGATTGGATGTTATTTAAATAGATAAAAAAGATTGGATGTTATTTAAATTTTCTCTTACTTAAAACTCAGAATAAAACTGAGGGTGCTATTAGTGTTACCCAAGGCTGTGAGAGAGACAGGTTGGCTTTACATCTATCCTAAACCTAGATGGCTGTCCAGTATTGCCCAGTCCGTCTGTAAAAAAAAAACTTAGGGGTGGGTCACATTCTGATTTCAGATCTCTCCTTTGATGCGCACATTAGCAGCATCACATCGAATTGCTTTCTTTCAATTACGTAATATCGCTAATAACTTAGAAATATCCTCTCTTTTAATGATGCAGAAAAACTTGTTCATGCGTTTCTAACCTCAAGGTTGGATTACTCGTAACGCCTTACTTACTGGATGTGCTCTAGTAAAATCTATAAATTAAACTTTCAGTTAGTTCAGAA
This sequence comes from Ancistrus triradiatus, assembly GCA_025084515.1. NCBI lineage: Eukaryota > Metazoa > Chordata > Actinopteri > Siluriformes > Loricariidae > Ancistrus > Ancistrus triradiatus. Next base: position 28,807 of record JAJAGP010005136.1, read on the forward strand.
TTTGCAGCTGCCCGAGTGAATGGCTTGGGTCGCATGGGGCCGGAGTCTGGGTCAGTCTGGCCTGCCTGCCTTGTCCGCTAGCCGGTAGTGTCGAGTGGGCGGTCTGACTGAACTGGGCTTCGGTCCTCGTGATCTTGACTCATGCATCCTTGCCTTAGAATAAGGGCAGAGCTGGGGGTTCATAGTCAAAGAGTCTTATGGTGATCAGAGACGTTGGGTTGCTGTCTTCTGCCTCCTGTGGGGTTGTCAATGTCTCATGTGATCCCTCTTGGCTGTGTTTCCTACCAGTTCTCCTCTTTCTAGCTATGCTGCTATAGCTAATGCTGCCGGGGTCTCATGCTACACATGGCATCAGTGATTGTTAATAGACACTGTGCTCTTAATCAATAACTAATTACATTTTCTGTTTTCTCTCCGAGCTGTCCTCCCAAGGTTTCTTCCTATAACACTCAGGGAGTTTTTCCTTGCCACTGTCGCTCTAGGCTTGCTCAATTTGGGATTGGACGTAGTTATTAGGAGATAATCTAAACTTGTAAAGTTGCTTTGACACAATGCTCCATTGTAAAAGGGCTATATAAATAGATCTGACTTGACTTTACTTGACTTGACACACACACACACACACACACACACACACACACACACACACACACACACACACACACACACACACCCCTGAACCACAGCTCACTTCACATAATGTTCTGCACAGGGCTTAAAATAATCATTTTCATGTATTATAAATTTATTTTCTTCTAAAAGTATCCTGCATTTAACTTACTCCAAGAAGTACAATGGGATTTTTCAATAACTTACTTGGGTGTAATGTAAGGGTGTAAATATTGTGCATTACTACCTGTACAAGGGAACTTGTAGTTCAAGTTGACTTAGGTGAAGTAAAACAAAGTTACAGCACAAAATGCTAATAAGTGACTCAGTGACTCATTTGCTTTGGTGATTGATTCCTGCTTTTCATAGACTCGTAACAGCCCAGATTAGGTTTCTATTGCACTTATTGTACCTAATTCCACAAAGCTGGAGAAAAAAAAAACATATATATATTTTTTTTCAGGCATTTTCAGAACATCAGTTTGCAGAGATTATTCCAGTGGCTGCATTGAATGTTCTTCTGTTTTATTTGACTAGGTGATTTACTTTGGTGTTTTACTTGGTTGTTCTTTTGCACTTTGGCTGCAGTGTACCACACCTTAGAATAACCTTCACACGTAAAGACTCGAGCTCCATTGTATTTGTAAAACAAATGTGCGATAATGTGATTCAGGTTTTGTAATGATAATCTTATCGTGTTTGGATAATTGTTGAATAAAATATGTCAGCATGGTGTTAGGATACCAAACTGGTAGATTAAAAAGGGTTAATTAAATAGTGTCTTGTCTTGTCGGTTTTTCCTTTATTTTTCGGTTGTGGGTGATCAGGACTACATCACCCACAATCCGCTTGTGAAACAACACGCCCGCGGACACACAGGAGACTCTGGCTCTTGGTTTAATTGATCACGCTTCCCAGTTGCTGGCGCGGTAGCATTGTCTCGGTTACGCCTGAGAGTTTTTTAGGTGGTCTTTGATTTCTCAGGCCTGGATTACTCGTGTTGCGGTCTCGTCCGTCCCTGGATTGTTCATGTTGGCGGATCTGTCCGCCCTTCCCTGGATTACCCAAGTGTGTGGTCCCGTCCACTTTTCCATGTGTGCGGCTGCACCCACTTTTTTCTACCTGGTTTGCGGCTGCATCCGCGTTGATTCGTTTTTTCTGTTTGCAGTCTCGCCTGTTCGGTGTGTTTTTGTTTAGCTTCTTCCAGCCGGCTTACCTTTCCTTAGCTTCCTCAGTGCCATAGCCCAGTGCCTGTTTTCCCTAGTCCCCTGTTTCCTTCCCTTAGCTTTGTTTTGTTTGCTGTGTATATCTGGGTTCAGTGTGTATTTCCCAGTTGTTCGTTTAGCTGTGTTACCCTTAGTTTGGCTACTACACCAGTGTTTAGGTTCAGTGAGTTTCATGGTTCTGTTTTCACTTAGTGTATTATCTCCGGGACCTGTTACTGTTATTTTCCTGCCTCCTGGGGACTGTTTTGTTAATAAACTGTTTTGCTTTGAACTGGAACCTGCATATTCATCTGCTCCTGTTTCACGCTGTTATATATACAGTACCTGTCAAAAGTTTGGACACAACTTCTCTAAAAGCTAAATGGGAACTACAAGGGAAGTGTGTGTGTATCCAAATGCACGCACACACACAAAAACCTGAAAATAAAGCTGCACCTGATTGAGCTGGGAACCGAACCCTGATCATTGACATTAGGGTCCTAAGCTCTAGCGTCACACCATGAGAAGGCTGATGCAGGTGTGAGCAATAAACAAAAGCACCACACAGAGAGGGATTTTGAATAAATGAATAAAAGTGTCACCAGTAACCAGCAGAGCACCCCCATACCATCACACTTCCTCCTCTATACTTCATGGTGGGAACTACACATGTAGGAACCATCCGCTCACCTTTTTTGCGTCTTACAAAAACAAGGCGTTTGGAACCAAGATTCTCAAATTTGGACCCATCAGACCAAAGCACAGATCTCCATTGGTCTAATGTCCATTCCTTGTGCTCCTTGGCCCAAACCATGCTCTGCCTCTTGTTGTTCTTCCTTAGAAGTGGCTAATTTGCAGCAATTCCACCATAAAGTCCAGATTCACTCCGTCTTCCCCGAAGAGTTGATGTTGAGATGTGTGTGCTGCATTTAGGTGGGCTCTTATCTAACTTGTGGTTTCTGAGGCTGGTAACTCTGATGAACTTATCCTGTGCAACAGAGGTAACTCTTGGTCTTCCTTTCCTGGGGCGGTGCTGATGAGAGCTAGTTTCATGACAACATGTGATGGTAAATGTGTGAAAAAAAAAAAATATATATATATATACTGTATATAAGCCATATCAATAAATAAAATAAGCCATCTCAGCAATTCAAAGCATTGTAAAGATTTAGTGCTAAGACATGAGTTACGGTGTGTTGTATTAAACTCCAGGAATAACCAGCAATTATCATTAAAGCAGAATATATGGCTTGGGATAATGAGGTGTCAGTAAAGGCACCATAGTTAACAAATCTCAATAAGCATTTAAGTTGAAAAGTTCTCCATCTTACTTACTGAAGTACTTACTCAGTAATTAGTTATCTGTTAATGTAATGACTCTGTATTATTCTGTTCTTACTCAGTAATTAGTGGGCTGTTAAGGTAAGTTTACTTACTCTTTACTTATTTTATCTTCCACCTTACGTCACAGGTAACTACTCTGTACTTCCTCGATACTTACCTGGTACTTGCTTTGTGCTTCCTCTGTACTTATGCTGAACATTAAAATGTTACCAAGATGAGATATTTTAATAGAAAAGTGTGTGTGCAGGGTAAACATTCATGAACAGTCAGTCGTATGCTCAGCTCATTAGGCTTTAGATACACATGCGGTGATTCTGTCTGAGCTGGAGAGCCATATCAAGTGCAGGAAAGATGTTAACAGCTGTGAACAGAAAGACTCAAGGTTCGTAGACATGAAGCAAAATGCGAAGCAGCCCAGAGCATCTTGCTTTCGCAAAATAAACACACCCAAAAAAAACAACTCATAAACAAAATGAAAATCACATGACAAGATTTCACTCTCTTTATTTATGTGATGCTTCATATCCTACAAATGGTACATGAGTTTGTATGATATTATATTTTACTGTTTACTCATTTCCTGATTATAGTGAAAATATTTAAATAGTTATAGAAGTACAAGCACTAAAGTTAACCAATAAGATCTATCAGACGTGCCACTATTTTTAGGTTCTGTCTCAGTCCTCAGTAATAAAATACAGTTTTTTATTGTAAAGAGAGACACTGACCCAGCATTCCACATGTCACTTCTCTACCACATTATCCAGAGGTTACAGGTTCATTACATCTAACTGAGCTTCAGCAGCTCATTACTACAGGACTTTTCTATTTCAGCCATATGTAAAGACGGTGCTGCATTCCTTCATGGTCTAATTTTCTCTTTCACAATGTGACAGACCTTTCCATCCGGTTGCTCTCTCCATTTCACCGTGATGTTCCCAGCCACCCCAAGATCCATCAGCTTCTTCTTGATCTAAAGAACAGAATGTAAGATTTTTTATTAAATCATGCAGAATTGAGAAATGAAATCCAGCAGCAGGTGATGATTACTGTAAATCTGAGTTGATTAAGATTCAGAATAGTTGAAGAATGAGACCCACCTGCTCCAAGATTGCTGCTTTCACTGCAGGATCGTTCATGTCCTGATCCGACTGAACCTTCATCCTGATGATCTGCTGCTGTGCCGTGATTACTGTATACAGAAACAGAAATTCAGATACAGATCCACAAAATTAAATAAAACTCACACTTTACACAAACTTTTCAACATTTTCAAAACTGACCCAAATGGGACATGGCAGAAGAAAGGCTTTATCTCAGTGCAGTCTGCTCCGTTTGCCCCACCATTAGATTATTAACCACAACTTTCATAGGTATCATCAGGCAGCTGCATCCAGCTGGACGTGGAAAAGCTGGTTTTGTCTGACCACGTCCAGGCGCCTCTCCTCAGGCTGATCCAGGTGTTTGATTGGATCATTCCCAGTATAGTGGCGTGTTCATCTGCATCACGTACGCTGGCCAGGTCCGTATGATAACGCTTGCAGTAGTTGAAACATCCCCATCATGTATATAAGATACGGATGAGAATGTACCTGCTGCTGTCAGTTTTAGTGGCTGTGAGAAATGTCATTATTAGTGTTGAATATCCAAGGATAAATGTAACTATTAAAATCAACAACAGGACAAAAACAGGTAATCATTTCACATTAATCAAAAGTATTAGGAACCACACAGTTCCACAGCCCAACACTAGAGTGCAGCTATGGTGTGGTAAACGTGCTGGGATTGGGATGGCAATGCGCCTAGCACCCATGCGCCGACTGTAAGTGCTGCCGATTACACCTGGCTTGTTCAGGTAGTTATGGCTGTTTGGGAGCAGTGTCTCTTGTCGCTCCCTTGACTCAGCTTGACTTGTCGTTCATACCGTCGACTCCGGCTTTGTTATTTTGTGGCACCTTTTTGCTGTGAGGTATTAGGGAAAGATTGTAACTTTTCTTCCTTTGTAGAGGGAGAAAAGGTGGCGGCTCTGCCATGAGGTAATAGGGTTTGCTAAGGTCAGATTCCGGTGCGACTGGCTCTTTACTTTGGCATGCTTTGGTCGTTTTTCCCTGACTAGTGGCGTGAGCTCTATTCACCATGGCGACACGAGCTTCTGCTTTGATCTACGGAGTGTTCCTTGATGATCTACTTGGTATTTGTGAGTTAGTACTAGCCGTCGGTTATCGCTTTTCCTGTTTGCTGTGTAGCTGCGCTGTATGTTTATCAGCGCTTTCCTTTGTTTCTCTGAGCGTTTCTCCCGCTGAGTGATGTCAGCACTGTTTGTCACCACTATGCGAGCTTCCGCTCCTAACTCCTAAGCATTCATCGATTATACTTACGCAGTATTTGCGAGCTTATACTAGCGATCGGGTGTTGCGTTTATTTCCTGTTCGCTGTGTCGCAAGCGCTGAATTTTTTATCAGCGTTTTCCCTTTTGTGTTACGTGGGCCGGGCTCGTGATTCACAAATTGTTCACAGAATCGACTCAGGCTGTTTGTGTCGGCATGTCTGAACAAATAATTTTTGTTTCCATGGTCTTAACGGCGCCAGGTCGGCTTTATTACTCTATTCCGCCGCTTTCTCAGCTGTATTAACGCTTCAATTCATGAAACCCAGCAGGTTTTCAGCGTCTTGTTTTTCCGCTAATTAGTGTTATGTTTTCTTAAAGTCCATCTTCAAACTGCTCTTTAGTTTGGCTAATGTTAATGTTCATGAGTCCACCATCAGAAGAACACTGAACAACAATGGTGTGCATGGCAGGACTGCAAGGAGAAAGCCACTGCCCTCCAAAAAGAACATTGCTGCTTGCCTGCAGTTTGCTAAAGATCACGTGGACGAGCCAGAAGGCTACTGGAAGAATGTTTTGTGGACGGATGAGACCAAAATAGAACTTTTTGATTTAAAAGAAAAGCTTTATGTTTGGAGAAAGGAAAACCCTGCATTCCAGCATAAGAACCTTATCCCATCTGTGAAACATGGTGGTGGTAGTATCATGGTTTGGGCCTGTTTTGCTGCATCTGGGCAGGACGGCTTGCCATCATTGATCGAACAATGAATTCTGAATGATATCAGAGAATTCTAAAGGAAAATGTCAGGACATCTGTCCATGAACTGAATCTCAAGAGAAGGTGGGTCATGCAGCAAGACAACGACCCTAAGCACACAAGCCGTTCTACCAAAGAATGGTTACAGAAGAATAAAGTTCATATTTTGGAATGGCCAGGCCAAAGTCCTGACCTTAGTCCAATGGAAATGTTGTGGAAGAACCTGAAGCGAGCAGCTAATGTGAGGAAGCCCATAAAATTCCTCCAAGCCGGTGTGCAGGACTGATCAACAGCTACAGGAAACGTTTAGCTGCAGTTATTGCTGCACAGGGGGGTTACACCAGATACTGAAAGCAAAGGCTCACATACTTTTTCCACCCACTAATATGTAATATTGGATAATTTTCCTCAGTAAATAAATGATCAAGTATATAATATTTTGTCTCATTTGTTTAACTGGAATCTCTTTATCTACTTTTAGGACCTGTGTGCAAATCTGATGATGTTTTAGGTCATGTTGATACAGAAATATAGAAAATTCTAAAGGGTTCACAAACTTTCAAGCACCACTGTTTCCTAATATAGGGAGTCTGCACTCTACATCTCAGACATTAATACCTACATATTGGTATCATTCCTCTCTTTCATTTCAAAAGCTCTTCTACAGACTGTCTACCATCAGCTCTTTCTCTCTCTCAAGCAAAATAACCTTCCAGATCATAACCAGTCAAAGCTGAGACTCCACAGAAACTGTTACTGTTGAACTATGATCAGCTCTGATACTTATTGGCGTTTATCAACCATACAATTCTTCTTTCCATTTTCTTCACTTTTTAACTACTGGCTTGACCTGGCAGTTTTTTGAGTCTGTGGTCGCCTAGTGGTTAAGGTACTGGACTATGTACCAGAAGGTCCAAGCCGCCATGGTTGGGTCCCTCAACAAGGCCCTTTCTCACAATTGCTTGGTCTGTTAGCTCAGTACGTGCAACTAAATCCTAGAAATACTGAGCTGCTTTATAATTTTGTAGACATGACACCACATCAGCACCTTCTAGCCTCCATGGATAACTCCTCCATCACACCCTATGATAATGTGAGAAAACTCTTTCTGGTTATTTCCTGATCACCACATCTTAGCAGGTTGGGGATTTAAAAATGCTCCATATGTCATAACACATTCAGATAATGAGAATTCAGATTGCAGAACCTGACTGCACTTCTGTAAGTGGCTTAGAATAAGGACGTCTGATAAATGCTGTACATGGGAATGTAAATAATTACAATACTGATCCTCACCATCATAGCACATACAGAATTTCATTGCGCTGTCTGGGTCATCACACCAACCCGATGGACCGATTGCTCCAAACTCATCATCTGCTCCACCAGTAGGCTCTTCGTTAGCTGTGTCCCAACCTGTCCAGCTTCCTACAAGCTCACCTCCCATGGTCCAGTGCCAGAGCTTAATGTTATTGTACAGCTCAATCCAAGCACTGGAATTCAGACCATATTTCTGACCAACATTTTGAATTTGAATCATGTCTTCATTACTTTTGATGGTAGCCAAGTCGATGTGATTGGTTCTACAGTAGGTCTGGGCATCATTCCAGGATTTCCCCTGCTGGATCAGTTAGTACTTACGAGGAACAGTCAGGACGACTCCTGTGGAAGAGATTTTGCTTTGTCTGTTTAATGTCTCTCATAAACTTAACCACAGAGAGTATACATTGGAGCTTGAAAGTTTGTGAACCCTTTAGAATTTTCTATATTTCTGCATAAATATGACCTAAAACATCATCAGATTTTCACACAAGTTCTAAAAGTAGATAAAGAGAACCCAGTTACACAAATGAGGCAAAAAATAATATACTTGGTCATTTATTTATTGAGGAAAATGATCCAATATTACATATTAGTGAGTGGCAAAAGTATGTGAGCCTTTGCTTTCAGTATCTAGTGTGACCCCCCTGTGCAGCAATAACTGCAGCTAAACGTTTCCTGTAGCTGTTGATCAGTCCTGCATGCCGGCTTGGAGGAATTTTAGCCCATTCCTCCATACAGAACAGCTTCAGCTCTGGGATGTTGGTGGGTTTCCTCACATTAGCTGCGCGCTTCAGCTCCTTCCACAGCATTTCCATTGGACTAAGGTCAGGACTTTGACTTGGCCATTCCAAAACATGAACTTTATT